>JAIPRL010008717.1:0-19577 GCA_025469235.1 Pemphigus obesinymphae | reverse complement strand
AAGGTAAATTTTATAAGGCAGTGGTGAGACCTGCAATGATGTATGGAACGGAATGTTGGGCAGTAGGTAAAAAGATAGAACAGAGAATGAGTGTAGCTGAGATGAGAATGTTAAGGTGGATGAGTGGGGTTACTAGAGAGGATAAAATAAGGAATGAGTATATCAGAGGTAGTATAGGGGTAGCTTCGATAGTAGATAAAATGAGAGAGAATAGATTAAGATGGCTCGGGCATGTATTAAGGAGGGACTGAGGCAGTAAGATTAGTAAGGGAAATGCATGTCGTTGGTAAAAGGGGTGGGGAAGACCGAAAAAGAGATGGGGGGATGTAATGGAGAGTGATATGAGGAAGGTGGGAGTAAGTGAAGAAGATGCGGGAGATAGAGTTAAGTGGAAGTGTAGGACCAGGGTGGCCGACTCCAAATAGTTGGGAGAGAAGGCGAAGGAGAAGAAGAAGAATGACATTAAAAAAAAAAAAATTAATTTGCTTTTGGTCGATACGTTTTTCAAAATCTTAGACCCTCGAATTATTATCGCTGCACGTGGAATAAACTATATATTTATTATTTAAGCCGATATTTCTACATATTTTTACGTATTATGACGAAAGAAAAAATTTCGAGGGGTGGTGGTGGGGGGTTGTAACGGCCGGCGTTCGAGTGGTGTGTATCCGAAACGAAATTAAAAATAAATAATAATAATCAGTGGCGCAACTACAGTTCAAATCTTAGGGGTGCTACTATTATGAATCGCTTATAATGGCGTTATATAACACTCCCAAACCAACATTACATATTGCTAATATTTAGATTATACGATCGTTATATTTACAATATAATTTTTGGAAAAAAAATGTAATTTATTTTATTACTTTTAGCTAATATTTTCTGATGTTTTTTAAAATTTAAAGAGTCAAACATAATCTCTATCGGTATTAGCAAACGCGTTCAAGATTTCGTACGGAACAATGTCATTAGCCAAGTCTCTCTCAATATTTATTGTACTTAAATTAGTAAAGCGCTGCTGTAACACGCTGAAAAACCGTAACCGACGGTAAAATCTTAAAAAATAAAATTACATTGGTAAAACTATAGCTGATATTTGAAATTAAAATGACACGGAACTTGAGGGTGCTTAAAATAAAATTGGGTGTGCTTCAGCGCCCCCTAACATCCCCGTAGTTGGGCCACTGATAATTATAATATTCGTTTCGGCGCGCGCACGAGACTATTTTCGTACGCGGCCGTTGACGCGGGCAAGCAATTATTATTATTATTATTATTATTATTATTATTATTATTACGGTCACTGTCACGATGCGATAATATTATAACGATAATATATTGTACGCGATAACATGATATACCGGACGTATTTCGTGTGTATATTCATACAATGTATATAATATATTCATAATAACGAGATGGGAGCCGAATGACGAGACATTACCATCGTCTAATTATTGTATTTTATTTGTGGACCGGACGAATAATAATATATTATCGAAAACCGAGCCGTACGGGATGATATAATCATTCGTGATATTATGATTAACGCGTTTCTGACCCAGATTTCGTCTAAATATAGCACGCCCGAGACACGTCTCGGAATCGTGAGTATTACATTAATTTCGTACATATACATATATATCTTATTATGTACACTCGGATGAATAATTATCGTCGTCGGACAGTGTATAATAATAATAAATTTATTATAATTTACTACTGACGCACGGTAAACACGACTTGTCGTACGATTTTCTCTCTCTCTCTCTCTCTCTCTCTCTCTCTAATTTTCACATTAACACCGAAGGGATTATAGTCGGTGGAGGGTATACGGCGCTATGGGAAGGTGGGTGAATGGCGGCCACCTAAGCAAGAACTACAATATCTCAATAACTATAAGTTGAAAATACTTGCTAATGGTTTTAATTTATGTAGAAACATGTTGTGGTATAATATACATAAGTTTCAGATTTTTAAAATTAATATTACGATATTTTTTTAAATTTTTTTAAAAAAAAATGAAAATGACCGGTATTGCCCATATAGTGGGGTAATACCAGCTATATTAAAAATACATGTAAATATATAAGAAATTACAATTTGACTCAAGAATTACTCTTCAAATTTTCCTTTTTATGTTTCCTGAATAATTGCGAACCTCGTTTAGTGGCTAAAAAGCAAAAATAGTAGGTATAATTAATAATAATTTAATTAAATAATTATCGAGTGGAAAATGTAAATTATGGAACATTGTGTTCAGTTTTAGGTATTTGATTTAATAATATTTATTAGAATTTAAAATATATTTTATATATTAAGTTATACAATTGAATATCATGTTGATATGGAACCTCATTTATTAAAAAATATTGGCCGCCATTACCCCATCGATTTACCCTATTTGACTTAATTTTTTAATTGACATAATTTAAAACTAGATAATTTAAATGTAATATTAAAATAACATTATATCTAATATTTGCATATTTTAGATGTCAATAAAACAAGCCGTTTAAAAAGTAATTAAAAATTCTTACCTTGAAATGATTTTTAATTTTGAAAAATTTGACATCAACAATGATAAAAATATTGATAACATATTTTTGGATCAAAATTTTTGTGTATCACTTTGAAACATCTGATATTAGGTTTTGATAACACTATTTATCAATATACATAATTGTAGTATTTTATGTTATAATATTTACAGAGATATGTCATTGGCCGGTATTACCTGATGACCGGTATTCACCCAACTTCCCCTATACCTCCCCACCACTTTTCGATTTTTTTCGTATTAGTGCGTACAGCCAACAATCGTGGTGTATACTCACTACTTCGGTCAATTGACAAATTCGTATAGGTACGTAATTATTTAAAAAATATTCACTTATTATATTTATCGTTTTTTTCTTTATCACCTGATAACCGATAAGTGATGATACGCTTATGGAAAACTAGAATTTTACAATTGGGTAGTTGTATAGCAGCGGTATTATGTTTTTTGGTAAACTCGGTTTTGTAGTTTACACACTTATAGTTCTTATAGGTATCTCCGTGAATATTGTACGATTATCGTAAATCCTTGTTTGCTCTGTTCACTTTGGATATGGTACCGAGTGGCGATGAATTTTACATATTTAAAATATTGTTGTTGTATACCAATGGCGTAACTAGGACCATTTTATGAGGGGGAGGGGTAAAAAATAAATAAATAATTTTATTGGTATCTCATAAATTATAATAATAATTCCGGTTGTCTAAGCTTCTAGTGCAGTCTTTATATTTAAATTATCAGTCGACATTTTTGCCCTTCATTTGCAATTCTTTTAATGTCACATGCTCGTCGATCTCTGGTTTGTAATGTTCAACAAGCTTATTAAATTCATCAGTTTCATCGCGAATTAGTTTTGACATTTTTGAGTTATTAAAGCGGCATTCATATTCTAAGAAAATTTAAATTATCTATTAAATGTATAAAACCATGGTAAAAATAGTTCACGAAATATCTATATTTAATATAAGTAATATTTAAAAACTACGTAACAAATAATTTGTAGATATGACTGACATATCTTCAAAAACTGATTTATGGTTTATATGTCCATCCTGTAGTTTGCTTATATAGCAATATGAAAACTGTTATTTTATAATAATAAATTTAAATATAAATAAGCATTAAGCTGTTTCAGTGAAGTTAGCCACTCAATTATAACAGATGAATTGGCTATTCATATGTTTATTTGAATACGGTTAATTCATTTTTGTTTTTTTGTTCTACTTTTTTCTTTTAGAATTACTACAGGGAATCACCAAAAACTAGTTTTAAATATTTGATGGGGACGAAATTATTCACAAAAATTTAAAATAAATATCAACCAAACAAATAAAAATTTAAAACCCGCAAAATTGGTATGCAATCACAGATTTTACCCAAGATTACACCTTATCAGTGTATTACTAAAGGTGGCGTTCAAGTATTACGTTAGCACATTTTTGGCCTTTTTAGACCCCTCCCCCCCTTGCCAGCAATTGTCAGCAAATGTCCAGCGACCCTCACTATTAAAAAAAAAAATAAAATAAAAATTTCCGAATTTTTTAGGAATTAATTAAAAATAAATGAAAAATGTTGTTACGTATTTTGAATTTAATTTCACATATTTTGATAAAAATAAGTATATATTTTGATTTTTTTTTTTATTACTGTTGACGTCAGCATGGTTCTAACCCTCCTATCCCACATATCATCAAATATAAATAAACGACAGACACCTCTCATCCTAGGCGCTTACTTTGAACGCCCCCAAAAGAAAATTGCATCAATATCACAGAATATCATAAAATAACTATATCGCACTATATTATCAGATTTCCATGCATAATCTCTAGCAGATAATTCGAGAAATTATAATTTTGTATCACAATGTGTTTTACCTATAATTTACTTATATCGTAATCTGTATTACCTATATATTGTATACTAACAATTATTTTCTATAGAGAAAATGCGTGGCCAAAAATGTAATGGGAAATATCGATAATATGAAATATGAATTATACTGAAATCATAAAACAAGTTAACACAGTAAAAAAGGGGGTCTGGGGAGGGGGTGATATATCACCTAAATCACCCCCCGTAGTTGCGCCACTGTGTTGTACCTACATATTTTACAAACATAAATAATAATATATATTTGATCATTGATTATACACTAAAATATGATGAATTGCATGTATCCGGGATGATAAATTTAAAATCATTTAACTTAACTTTCAATATAATCATTAATATACCTATCCATTTTCGAAAATTTTAAATGCTTATAGACCGTGTTTAGTATGTCTACACCGTACACACAGTGAATTTTTTAATTTATACAAATTAACATTAGGTACGCACATATACTTATATTTTTATGCAATACTACCCACATAATAATGAATAACTGAGTATTTAAATACCTAATATAAAACACGTCTGTATCATAATAATTATTATTTTTCATATAAGATATTTGAAATAATATATTACCTTTCTTAAGAAGACGCTACTCCTCAAACGTTTGTCGTCTCTGTCTTACACACGCATAACATAGCAAATCTACATATCGAATTCTTACTACAGTTTATTTATATATTATAATATTAGAGTCAATTTACCTATTATTAAATTTGTAGAGGAAAACATAAACTATGCTTTAGAGTGGAGTTTTTTTTTTTAATTTCATTTTTAAAATTAGTCATGTTCATTAAAAAAAAAAAAAGAGTTATTTGACTACTTATAATTTGTTTAAAAATACGAATATTGAAAAAATCTCCACGTTAGAGCATAGTTTATATTTTCCTCTAAGACTTTGATAATAGGTAAATTTATATTTATATTAATTATAAATTTGTAGTAAAAATACGTTACGTAGATTTGCTATGTCAGAGAAAACACACATGTGGACAGCGTCCTCATACTATTAAACACCAAAGCATTCATTGATCAATTTATTTACAAATTATATTACAGATAATGCAATATAAAATTATGTATTCATGGGAATACTGGGCAATTCTTTTAAAGTAAGCCACTTGTTTTCTGAGTCAATATTACTTGTATATATTTAGGTATTAACTATTAGTATGTTTTTTAATTTAATAATTCCATATTTTTGTACTAAAAAATTTATACGCCTGTTCTTCTTATCCCTTATCTATTATCAAAACTTATTTGTCATTCTGGACAAGGCTTAAAAACGTTATTTAAATTAATTTTGTGTTATAACGTTTTCCATTATAGTATGTTATTGATTTTGATTGTTATAACGTTATAAAAAGATTACGACTACATCACTGATTAATAGTAATAATAATATCATTGTACGTTTGTACGTACCGACTCGATAATATTTCGTCGGTCGTTCGGTTATTTTATCGTTTTAAATTATCATTATAATTATCGTTATTCAGCCAATTAGTGGATCGCGGTGAAAAATTAAACCGCGCACTCGCTCAATTTTTATGTGCGCGTACGTCGACCGGATATGCGTCCAACAGAAAATAATTTATACGTTTATTTTATAATAATATAATACGCGTGTAAAGCTCGGGCATCGTTAGCGCGCGCGGGCACAAATATAAATATTTATTAACTTACTCGTATTCCTCTCTATTTTTTTTTTTTTTCATTTTTAACCTCGTCGAGTTCGTATGGGCGTTTTCTATAAATAATTATCGTGAACTGAATATTTTTCTGACTTTTTTCGTTTTTTTCGTTTTTTTTTTTTTGTTTAAGTAGTCCGGTCCACATCGTATCGCACACTACTGCAGAGTTTAGCGCGGACCTATTGGAAAAATATGTTCTATATGGTTATACTAGGGTGACCATATTTAAAAAATTATAAAACGGGACATACTTCCCCCTAATGGTATTTGTATCATCATTCTAACTTAATTTTACAAATTAAGTTAATGAAAACCGTCATTCGCGTAAATTTTACACAAAAATCGAGAATTGCTTTAAAAAACAGCAAATAAACAACCAAAAGAAAGTTATTTTTCCATAAATTATTAGAATGTGACAAATTAATTTTGATTTTATTCAAAATCTAGTAAAAAAAAAAAAAAATAATTTTGACGGTTAAATTTCTTGTTATTTTACATTAATAAATGTGACCTATTTAAATGAGAAAAAAATCGTTAAATAAACAGGACCCACTTAAAAAAAAAAGTGGGGACAATAACGTCCCGTTGATTGTCTGGACAACGGGACGCAATACCGAAAAACAATCAATCGGGAACAATCCCGTTTTAAACGGGACGTATGGTCATCCTAGGTTATACTGCAGTGTTCTAAACGTGGTTTAGGTTTTGTACAATCAACGTTACGTAATGTTTACGTTAGTATGGTACTTTAAATCATAATGGAGCCAAGCTAAGAACCAGCCTATAGTAGCATTTTCGCAGGGATGACATTTTTTTGTAAAAACGACAGTGATTCTTAATTTATATATATTTTTGCTTATTTAATCAGTAATTTTTAAGTTTTTCGGGGCAAATTTTAGAAAATTATGACTTTATTTTTTGTTAGAATCGACAAAATTTGGTTTTGCCCAAAAACATATTCATCATTTAGACGACCCCTGTGACTACACGGTAAATTTTAGGTATATAACTTTGAATTTGATTTGCGATTTTTCCATTTATATAGGACATTAAAGATATTTTCAAACATTCAAATGTTTTAACATTTATTTCAGCATGCAAAACAAAAAAAAAGTTGAACTCCAATTTTTGAAACGGCAGTACACAAGTTAAAAGAAAATATGGGCATCGCCGTTTTTCACCAATATACAATGATATTTTTCCTAAAAAACTTTCAAGAATCCTTGAATATTAAAATGATTAAAAGATGGTAAAATGATAAAACACGTTGATGTATTATAGGTAGAGTAATAAATTATATCAGTGATTCTCTACTGGGGGAGAATTCGCTTCAGGAGGCTGTTATTCAAGGACCTGTTTACGGGATGGATTATAGTAGTGATAAAATTACGAGAATCGCATTAATCAAAAATAAAATTATCATAAAAGAAATAATTCATTTTTAATTCAACATTTTGAACTTTTTAAACAACATTAAATTCCACTGTGTTTACGGTTTACTTATAATCTGTATAATGTGTACAGTTTTATTATTATGAAGGGCTATAAGTTGCGTTCCAATATACTTATTTGACATAAATTGCGTCCAGAGTATTATGCGATTTATGTGTATATGTATTTCTTTCGGTTGTACTTATAAACCGAACGGGTTCACTCAGATAGTTTTATTATTCAAAAATATTCTTCGATTTGCTACGAAACATCACGTCCAGTAAATTATATGTTAAAGTAAATACGGTTTAAGTGTACTTATTTTGGGTCACATCTGTAGAAATCAATGTGTATCAATTTGAATGTTTTGTTTTTTATTAACTTTTCATTACGTTAATTTTAATAATATGGATATAACATTGACGAGATGGGCTAATTTAATAATGTCAGAATTATGACTCGTTTATCAATAGACCGTTCTATTAGTGACGTCACGGATCCGATATGATATGACACCTGTCCAAAACGTACTTTTATTTCAAATCGAGCATTAAGAATTACATAATGTTTAAGATCCTTAGTCTAGATTTCCATTAATTTATCTAGTTTCTAAGTTTAAGGCTTTTTAAAAGTTTCGAATCATATTTTTCAATTCTTCGGTTTTTTTTTTTTTTATATTATCATTAATTTAAAGTAGTTCAATGTTGGACTACCACATTTCTACATACGTATTATCTGGATTATCACTTTTTTATATAGATATTATATTTTATATACTTCAAATTGAACAGGTAGGCACTTTTCGATCAATTTATCATCAGACATTAATTTATAAAACATATAGATATATTATGTATAATTGGTTTTTATGACTGTTTCTGCATATTTATCAAAATAAATCAGAAATATTTAACAATTTGAAATAGATAGTGTATTATTATATCAGTAGCATATTTACGATTTCCGTCTGGAGGGTGATATCAGAATAAAAAGGAGCACCCGTTAAATATCTTGCCTTTTCTCACAACGCACCAATTTACACCAAGTGAAGTAGAAAGACTAAAAGTATAGTTCGAGCTCGAATACATGTAGAGATAGCAATAAAAAAAATTAAAGATTATAAGGTTCTAAATCATATACCTACATTTTTACAAAGTCCTCCACGATTTTTCACTCATGTGTATTAATAATAAACTTATGAAGTCCATTAATTAAAGAAATGAAAGGAATGTACACAAATAATGCTAATGAGTAATAATATAAAGAACTAAAAGTCAAATATTTATATTTACAAGCCAATATATGTATATTACCTTTTATTTGAATTAAATTTTTTTTAAATGTATATAATTATGATTGTAGAGAGCATTTAAAAATAGTTTATATACAGTTTATTAATAAATAAGAAATAAACTGTTCATGATAGGAATTTAATAAAAGAGTTACATTATTTGATCAGTCTTGATCAATATTTACTCTAACAGCTACTAATGACTTTAATACAACAAGTATAGTATGTTTTAGTCAGATAAATCTGGACATAATATTCCGGATATATGAATTTAATTTCAACTCTTTTTCATCATTATATTGTTGAATATAGTTAATAACCTAACCTAACCTAGATATGACTATTCTGAAATCTTGATCACGTAATTTATATGGGCATTTGAATTCAATAAAAGAAACAGAATTATAATCATAAAGCAAACTATCAGGACTAGCATATTAAAACAGATTTATGTAACCAATAACCATATGCCTGTCTTCATAGCTTTACAAGGGTATGTATTTTCAAACTCAAGTATTGCTTAATTCTCATGATATTTATCCCAATAAATTGACTTTACATAATTTATTGAGTATTGTTCTAATAGAGTACCTATTATATATAATCAGGGTTGAGCAGCATCACAGATACATATATCTTTGATACGTATCAAAGATACAATTTTATCTTGTATCATGATACATATTTTGAATGATCTTGTATCTTGTATCTAGATACATTTTTTTCTAGTTTCATGTATCTTTAAAAGATACAAAATACATCAAATTATCAAAAATCTAATTATGATGTACTTGGTTTAGTTAATTTTTTTTCTTCTTATCATATTATAAAAATAAAACAATTGTTTTGATATTTGTTGTTGATTGTTGCCAAAATCACTATTTATAAAATCTAGATTTTCATGCTTGAATTTTATTTTATCAGGGATGAGCAGTATATAAAATACATATTTGAAATATATTTTGTATTTAAAATACATTGCATCTGAGTATTTTGTATTTCGTATTTAAAATAAATTTTAACCGTATTTTAAGTATTTAAAATACAAAATACATTTCTTTAATAAAAAAAATGCACATAATTAAACAACATTGCTGAACATTTTTTTTACAAAATGATGTTTGTACAGTTTTTAAATAACTTTAAAATTATTTCTAAATGTAGAAAAAACAAACAAAAAAAATGTAACAAGATGAATCACATCACATCTCCCACTACTTTTTCGATATTCCTCTCCCCCATCTTTCCATCAACATAAATTTCCTTTACAACCTCTTATATACTTTATTTATTTTATTTTCTATTCCTTATTTTATTCTCAGCTTTAGTTACTCCACTCATCCACAACAATTTCGTTTCTGCTATATTCATTCTCTGTTCTGTCTTCCTATCCAAATATTACATTTTGTCCCATACACTATTGCAGATCTTACCACTATCGTATAAAATTTAACTTTTAACCTTATAGGGATTTTTTTGTCACAAAAAACACATACAAATTCTCTCTACTTTTTCCATCTCAACTTATCTTGTGTTTCTTTTCCTCTTCGAAGCCTCATATTTTTGTACAAAGGACCCTAAATATTTGAAGCTCTCAACTTCTTTCACTATATCTCCACTCAACTATATTTCTTGTCTTTCCCTATTAAATTAATAACAACATAAATTATTCGTATAAAGGCAAAATGTGTTTTTTTATATGTATTTAATATTTCAAGAAAGTATTTAGAATACGTAAATTGAATTTTGTATTTAAAGTACTTTTATTGGTGTATTTTGTATTTCAAATATATTAAGTGATATATTTTGCCCATCCCTGTTTATACCATTACATCACAAAATGATGAAAAATATATAACATATTTTTATAATCAAATATGAAATAAACTAGAACACTTATGACTGAATACTTCATCATTTTATAATCAAAAATATTACCTATTATCATTATTTTATAAAATTTTAAATACCTATAATTTTTTTATGTAATAGATAATGTTTTGAATAAAATTATAATCGGATAATATTTTTTTAAATTTATTTCACTCTCCTATAAAATATTTCGATACCTATTTAAACTTTATTCACACATACATTATACATATGTCCAGTGTACGAAATAGGGGAATCCCGGATAAAAAGTACGGGGACGAAAATTCCGAGGACAAAAGTCCGATTTAAAAATAGTTTGACAAAAAGTCCGAATCATATACTTTTTATTATTATTTTAAAAACTCAATTTAAACTTATTTTATTTTATTTAATTTTACTTATATAATTAAAAAATTTATTGTACCTATAGTTAATTTTTTTTATTGATTCTTTAATGTTTTTATTCAATTTATTTTATATTTTTTATTTAATTTGGTGTGATATTAATATGTAACTAGGTTTTCATCGTTTAAATTTCTTTAAATTTAATTAAAAACTTTTTCCCTATATTATATTTTGATACGTAATACGTGCCGTAAGCTGGGATAACATATTGGCCCAATTTTGGAATTTTTTTTTAAATATTAGGCTAATTATTAACCAAATCTTTTTATAAAATTGTACATGGTAATATTTTTTAATGAAATATGAAAGTATTAAATTCAAGTAAAGAGAAATTAGTATTTCTGGTACCTATTTATTAAAATAAAACAAATGTAATTTTTTACTACAAATTCCATGTGTTAATATTATATATATAGTTAAAAATTGTGTCCAGACCTATTAAACTAATTATTTTAAATCTTACTTTTTGTCTGTGGTCAAAAATTGTGTCCAGACTTTATGTCCAACTATTTTTAAATCAGACTTTTTTCTCCGGACTCTTTGATGGATTACCTAAATAGGGGGATGGGGTTGCGCAAGGGGACGGAGCTCCTTTACACTGCATATGTCATATAATATTTTTATTTTTATTAATAAAAAATTTTGTCTATAATATGGCTCACAAAACTGTATGGATGGAATTAATATCACGCGCTATAATGTTATCCAAACAGTTTCGTTAGCAGTGTTAAAATGTTTTAAAATATTGAAAAAATGGAATAATATAAAAAAATATTTATGTAATTTAAAAATATTGGAAAATGATTAAAAACATTGAAAAATGGATTACCAGATTTATAAATACCCGTATCGTTGAGCATATCGTGATAACAGTTTGTTTTGACCATTTGCCTTATCGTATGTCATGTGATGTCACACTGGAATGTTCTATAAATATTAGATTCTTGTCTATAAATTTGTAAATTCTTTACACTTAGTTATGTGCATAGTAAGGAATATGGGGTTCTACTATAACATCATAATGTTATCAGTACATAACTTACCATTTACTACTATGAAGATGATTAACTACCAGAATACATATTCATGAAAACATGTAGGTATCAGGCGATAGGTGATCCTACTAACTTTAAGGTGGATAATGATTTGTTAGTATTATAAACTATATATAATTTGTGAAAACTTTATTGTTTTGGAAGAGTTTCCAATTTTTTTGTCATAAAAATTATTTATTACTTAATAACTTATTTAAATTCTTATAAATATTTTAGATGTATTGTAATTGATAAAAAAGACAATATAGACACAAAATTCAATCTTTTTTTTCTAAAAAAATAAAAAATTTTATAAAATAAATATCAGGTACCTATTTAAAATTATATTTAATATTATCTAGTAACAAGTGATTAAAACTGAATTGATTTTGACAAAATATTAAAAATTAATTTTCTATATTTGAAATCAGAATTAATATAAAATAAAAAGATTCAACAACACTAGACCTATAATAGTTACAACACGAATATTTTGAAAACAGTTACAAATTCTTTTCAGATTCAGTTAACAGCTCAATATTCAAAATGTCAATTATACCTACTGAAATATACTAAACGGAACTAACTAAATTACATTAAACGATAAACCATAATATACCCAGTGACATTTGGAAAAGTGACGAAAATTAAAATATCAAAATTAAGGATGTGTGTTGAGGAGTGAATCAGTTGAGTAAAAAAATCAAGTTATTTCGTACGCACCAGTTAAAAGAATCACTCTGTACAAATAATGATGATATTTCTAATCGTGTAGGGCCCTCTCTACCGCCCCGTTCACCCGATAAATGGTTTCGTAATCATTTCCGTCCGTGTCATTTTAATTAACCGATTATCTAGTCGTTGTTTTAGACAGCCGGTGGAAAATTTTCGAATCGCACAATAGGATGTATAGTACCTTATAATATACATTGTTATAATACTAGGATAAATTGTCGGTAAAACAAAAAAATTATATTATTATATAATGCTTTATCGTGCGCATGCATTGTTGCATATTATACGCGGTGTGCTTGTTATAATAACGCGTTTTGTTTTACTGGTGCCGTACACGGCATATTATATAAATTACACGGGTACAAAGTGATTGTTTTAACGCGAATACCAGTCGATATATTATAATATTACACGTACCAGTGGTAAAGCCAATGGAATATGTGGGAGGGTTTAAATTCCCTCCTCATTACTCAACTATAGTGAGTAACATTACTAACCACGTTTTTCGTCTAATTTCTATAGTTAACGTCAACGGCTGGACATTAACCAGAGTTAATATAATATAAGTAGTTAAGTAGTTATATCGAGTTGTTTAATTAAAAGTTTTTTATTTTTAAAATTGACTTTTAACTCAATAAGTTTACTTTCCTTGTACCTATTTGACATTTTACGTAAGTATATTGACTTCAAGTTAATAGTTTATAGATTAAAATTAAAATTAAGGTAAATTCAAATAGAAAAAGACACGTTGTAACTATGATGAAAACTCTGAGAAAATTCGAAAAGTCTTCTTATAAAAAAAATCGGTTTAGCTGGTTACGACTATTCACGATTGCACGTGTTCACGTTTTTGAAATCACGACGATAATAAAAGTGCATTAATTACTTACGTAAATGCATAATTACATAAAAGGAAAAATACAAAAGAGTGACATATAGGTACAGTCTACTGATAAAAATTAATTTTATATCCGATAGATTTTACTCCTATTTGAATCCATCTACCCGAAAAGTGGTTTACCGAAGAATCTAAATCAAAATCATTATGGGATCCAGACGTCTCTCGCAACATTCAGAATCTAAATGAATGTAAGCGGCTAAGAACGTATTCGAGTATACTTACAGAAATACTGGCAGAATTAAGTAAAATAGTTTTTAAAAGTATTTCGAACACTTTATAATAATGGTATTCCCAAAGTTTTTCAAATACTTCACAAAATATAGGTACGCACAGATATTTTAGAATAATTTTTCTTATCTTTTTATATGTGCTAAATGTCAATATTTTTGTGCACAATATTCGTTCCCTGCATTTTGCGTAATATTCCATTTCCCGTGATTATTTTTTCTTTGCGTTTTCAAAATGCACTCGGTATGTGGTCTATCCATTGTGAAACTTAGGTACCTATTTTGGGTATTGAGTGTGTTTGAGTTCTGTACCATCCCAAAATATGTTTAACTTACGGTTTTGCTTCTCAATTCTTTGGAGTATATTTGAGTTTTATTTGTTGAATTCGATCGATTTAAAACAAAGAGGTACATGGAACAAACGAGAGGTACAAGGAAAAATCCTCTATGCAGTGTACCCCAGGAAACGTATTAGATTATGATGTAACTCAGGGTCTATAGTTTTTCCAAATTCGGGCACAATAATATCGCAATAATTAAAATAATGGGAATAATAATTATTATATTATTATTTAATTGAACATAAACAGTCAACGATGTATTTTTAAAGGGGCGTTACATTAAAGTCTGCCGGAAACATTCCAAAAACAACAGTTTCTTTTAAATATATAATTGGAACCTCAAAAGTTTATTTATTCAATGAATAAAATACTTTTAACCTTTTAACCGGCAGAACTATTTTTGACATTTTGTATTATATGAAATTGTGGCATATATAGCCGCATTTTAACTATCACTAAATAATAAATAAATAAACATATGATTGTTTATTATTTGTCGACACGCATATTCATAAAAACACGTTTCCCTCGCATTATAATAATAATTACAATAAATAGTTTATGAAAAAAGCATATTTTTTTATTACAAATGCTATTCTAAAGTAAGTATCTAGCACAAATTGCAAATGCAAAAAATATTTCGAAAAAAAATTCTACCCGTTCACAATAATTTTAAGTGGCCTCTATACTAGGGTAACCATATTTAGAAAATTAAAAAATGCGACATTTTCACACCTCTCTCTCTTACTACATTTTGTAGTATTTACATCATCATTCTAATTTCACTATAAAAACACACAATAAAAATCATTTTATAAAATAAGTAAATAAGGTAAAATAAAAAGCCACATTAAAGTCAATAAATGCGCCAATTTGATTTTGATTTGTTCTCACTATATGTATACCATTTTAATTTTTAAGAAATCTATTAAATATAAAAATTTGTTTTTATTAATAATTATTATGTTATTAAATAAGCATAAAAAAAATTCAAATTCGAAATAAATGGGGCTTTTACTTAAAAAAAAAAAAAAACTGGAAATTAAGTGGAAAATGGAAATTTATCGAGACGACGGCACGCGATACGGAACGTATGATCACTCTACTCATCATACACATAGGGCCGGCGATAAAGATTTTGTAACACGTTATGCAATATTCGATTTTGCCATCTGGTTTAAGAAAACTTCAAAAAGCAAAAAAAAAGGGTCATCGACTTTAATTCAAAATCAGTGGCAGCTGATGGGTGTTGTAGGTGGTGAAGCAAACAATTTTCGAACGTAAAGTAAATGTATATATAATACTATATTAGATAATAAAATATTTTTAAGACAATAAATACAATATATGATAACATTATAATGAAATACAATTTTTTTTTAAATTTATTGAGTAGGTATGTATTGAAACGTCTTATTAACTCTATAGATTACTGGAAACATTGATTTGAACGCCATGAAATTATATCATTTAAGTCGATACTGCAAAAATCAGTTAAACTATAATATTATGTTCGAAATTAATTTATTAAAAATCATATGAATATAAAATGACTAATATTAAAATGGAATACTAAATAGGTACCTATATCAAATAGTAATATTTTCATTTTGAATGCCTCCCTGATATTAGAATAAAATGGGGTACAATCAAATCAATATTTATGCGGTATTTTGTCGTTTAGTATTAGAAATTACACGGAATAAAGTGTACTTCACCCGTGAGGAACATTTTTATCTGCGTCGGTGTACCGAATATTTTCAGCTCATCCCCACCATTTGATATTAATTTTTGTAACGAGCAACTGAAGTTTTAAAATGTTTGTCCCTCGGGTGTTCCCCGAGCCTACTCGCTTCACTGTCGCCACGACAATATTCGTCATCGTGCCTAACCACCGCCACTCTGCGCGGTGTCATCGATACAGTACACTACACTCGATATAACCATTATACCGTGAATCACAGCTAAATATGTTTTGCCATTCGGACGCCTGCCGCCACGGTTATCATTAATATTTGATATGAATAATCAATAAAAAAAAAACTTAGCAATATTTTTTTTTAAATTTCGTAAGATGATTGAATTTCTTTTAAAATGGATTCTATTTATTACAGTACTGGAAACATTCACTACGTGAGGCCGAGCCTCACTGTTCAAAATATGAAAATATGCCACCGTAGATCTGTGCTTACGTCATCTACGCCATTAACCGGTCCTGGTGTTAGTGGCAGTGGTGTATTTAAGGATGACGTCGTCCCGGGCATCACGCTTTTGGGCGCCAGTTTGTTTGAATAATATTACAACTTGTTTTTGAAATACATTTAACGTAAACGTAAATGAAGACGTTTTGTAGGAGTATTTCGGAATTTAAACATTGGGGTAGAAAACATTTTGATGAACTTTATCTTTTTTTTGTTGGCTCGTTTACATTTCAAACGTGTATTTCCGTCGGAAATTCGGGGTTGAGAGGTGGGCACCAAAATGGTCTTGTGTACACCTTGGACGACGAAAAGTATTGGAAGAGATATGGATTCATACTTGATACGTAAAAAAAACGGGAAAAAATGAAATTCATACGCCATGTTTGGAAATTTCGATAATTACACGTAATATATAATAATATTGGTATTAAAATATGCAGTGGTGGATTTGGGGAGGGACGCAGGGGGACGGAGCTACTCTTCATTTTTTTCACGTTTAACAGCGCACCCCTTAATTTATTTCTTAGGAAACGCAAGGGACGCAGTGTTTGTTTTAATTTTTATTTAACATTTTTAAAAATTATAATTTTTTTTTTTTTTGGAAAAATCGTGAAATTACGAAAATAAATGTTTCTTGTCCTTATCGCATAATAAGTTTTAGATAAAAAAAACATAATGTAAAATGTTGAATAGTTGATCTTATGAAATCATATTGGCGTATCATATGTATAGGTAATGAATAATCTTCATTATCCGTGAATGGCTAAAGCCTAAAGGGATGGCGAAATCGACGCGACACCGATAAACTCCATTTCGGTGTACATCTTTTACAACTTGCTCGATTATTCATTTAAAAGCAAAAGTGTTAAACCATTTTAAAAGAGGAATGCTAAAACTATGCTATCTTGAAAATATGTAACCCCCCGACAATGACATAAAAAAATTTTTTCTATTCTATCCATGTTATATAATAATGTAAAATGTTTTTAATGAAATGTCCCCTGGTTAAGAAACTTTGGATAGGAGGTGTGGGGGACGAAGTGCCCCACGGCTTGCTTTTTCTTTAACGATATGTCTCGGAACGCAGATTTTTTAACTAAGCTCGGAGTCCGTCCTTATTATTTTTTTTCCCAATTCGACCACTGAAAATATGAACACGCGTACTCGTCGTAATATAGCTGTGCGTATAATATACACTGTGATGTGGACGTGCGTACGGCACACGATAATAATTGCACGAGCACCGTCGTGTATGCGCGGGGAATATCCGTATATAAATTACGCACCGAAGGCGATTCGTACGTGTATCGTAATCGTCCGAGAAAACCCGTCACGGACAATTAACGGATTACACGCAACAGATTTATACTGCCGTACGATATACATTATTATTATTATTATTATTGTATAATGCGTGTGTGCAGTTTGATATTTTTTTTTTTTTCCTTTTGGACTCGCAGCTGAACGGTACGTAATATTATAAACGGTTTCCGCGCGGTCAAAACTCGAACACACACGAATATGTAATCGTACGTAAAGACCATTTGGTACGTTTCAAACACACACACACACATATACAGATAAGTGCATAATAAGGTATATATAGTATACTAACCGGGTATATGTTGGTAAGTATACCGTTTTGTATATTTTATACCGCGCGTCGTCGTGGTCGTCGTCGTCGTCGTCGTCGTCGAGACAAACCGTGAGAGTAGTTGGACGTGGAAAACAGAACCGGTGTAGGTATTTATGAATATAATTTGACGACATAATTGGCTTCTGCCGATATAAACACAGGTTTCGCTATAGTACGTATTACGTATCGAATAATTCGCACATTTCCCTTCCCCCCCCCACACCGACAAAATAAAATTCTATATATACGTGTGTGTGTGTGTGTGTGTGTGTGTGTGCATATTTGGTGTGTACATTTCAAGTTTCTGGCATTTTAATTGTCCGATTTACAATGATCGTCCGTCTCTGTTCGTATAGTTATAACGCGTTATATTTATATACCTAGTCGGTAAACCATGACTATAGTGATTTGTTCGTTGTTTTCGACCAATTTCCCCCCGTAAAACGATAGTTTTTGAAAATTGCTTGGAAAATCGAAAAAAAAAAATGACCGCTAATTTCGTTTAATAATAACAATTTATCGAGTTTATTTTGAATAAAAAAAAAAATATATTAAAAAGAGGACGTTCAAGTATTGCGTAAGCGCCTACGGGGAGGTGGGGTTTGTCGTGTGCTTACATTTACTGACAAGGGGAATGGGAGATGGTCAGAACCATGCTGACGTCAGCAGTAATAAAAAAAAAGTCAAAACATGTAAAATAAAATTCAATATAATATGTAACAACATTTTTCATTTATTTTTAATTATTTCATATAAAATTCGGAAATTTTTTATTTATTTTTTAATAGAGGGGAGGTCGTCGGACATCTACTATTATCGTAATAAAGTAGGGGGGTCGGACATTTACTGACAATTTCTGACAAGGGGGAGGAGGGGTCTAAAAAGACCAAAACTGTGTAGACGTAATACTTGAATGTCCCCAAAGCTGCCTAGTAGGGGGTGGAAGATTTTTGCTCGTTGTATAGGATATTGGAGATGAGTATGTACATTGAATTTTTTATTTTTTATTTATTTATTTATTGCAACAAACATAAATAATACAAGAAAATATACATAAATACCATGGGTAACTTATTGTAGCACCCCCTAAAAGCAAAGCTTGTGCTGGGGAAGCGAGTTCTATCATCTAAAGAATGTACATAAATTTAGAAAATATAATAATAAAAAAATAAATAATAATAATAAATTCATTGTTCACATTAATACACCATTATAACAATTATAATAAATAGTATAACAATCGTGTATTATATCATATTAACTTTGACAAATCAATATACCTAAGATAAGTTTTGAAAACTTTTAAATTATCAAAATGATTAATATTAATATTTAATAATCGACATA
>JAIPRL010008716.1:0-19579 GCA_025469235.1 Pemphigus obesinymphae | reverse complement strand
GTGGTTATATCACATTATATAGGCGGGAATATAAATGAAAATTACTTGTTATCTGTATATGATAAGAATAATTATCAGTAGAGTTAAAAGAACCTAGCGATTTCTTTTGGGTAACAAGAGTTAACTCCAATGAACAACACTAGGTTTTCGAACGCACCCCCGACGCGCCGATTTTCATCACAAGGAAATCACAAACACGCCACCGATTAAAATGTATGTTCAAAAACGAAAAACGAACGGCGGCCAACACTGTTTATCGCGTTTTCAATTTATCGGTTCTTCTCCCGTCGTTTTACTCGTTGCGATTGCGACGTTCGACTGTTCGAGGCATCGTATATTATAATTTGTATTTTATAATGTGTGTACAACGTATATATATATGTATACACGACACGCGACATTGCGTATACGCAGTGGATGATATCATCGTAGGACGTAGATTTCGCACTCGCGCGTCGAGATGCCGATCATCCTGTATATATGCATGCATGCATGAACAAATCGTGGTATAAACCGGGCGGTATACATTACGGTGACATATCTATGCTGTGACGTATTGAATTCGTACAGTTTTTACAATGCAGGGTAACAACTCCCGTGTGCCTGCCATGTCTGCGTATCTATATAATACGTATAGATTATTTATGTACGTTTCATATATTTGTACTTATATCGTATGTGTCGGCATATGCAATCCAAATATCTCTCCGTAGTGCATCTTCCCGTTCCACAGATGATATCTCCGTATGTCATGTTTATTGGCCACGTCGCCGAGACCTCCGCACACATATACGCGTATTATGTTATATATATATATATACATATATCCTTTTTTTCTCTGTCTCGTTCCTTTCTTCCTTCCTTCCTTCCTTCCTTCCTTTTCGTCTCCGTCACCACTTTTATACACTATATTATTATATTCGCTACGTTTTTTTTTTTTTTTTTCACATCAACTATCCGCTGCCAACGCAAAATCGAAGCGACCGCGTGGGCCGAACCGGAATACGCACGCTCGGCCGCGCCGGAGGTATCCGTGTTTTATTTAAAAGGGTCGTCCGGCTGACGTTTTTCAAACGACAATATCGTATATAGCGGCGATGGTGGTAGTAGTACTATAGTAGTACTAGTACAAATAGACGACGAAGATTACACAATACAATATCGTTCACTTATATATTATATTATATTTTATTTGCATTTTTACTTTTCCTTTTTTTTTTTGCGCCAACGCGGTTTTGTTACAAACGATTTCCACCGGACCGTACACAACGTATACCGTACAATATTTTACACACGTTTATAATAATTCCCCGCAGTGTACGTATATATTGTTCCATTTATATAGTCCATATACGCCCATTATATCTTATATACATGAATTCTTGTCCGCGTTGTGTTCGATCGGAGGCCGTAAAAATCTGCACGCACATAAACATTTTTCCGTACAGAACACCTCATATCTAGGGGGGGGGGGGGCTTCGGTATACTTCGACAGTGTTTTACACTGGCCGTAACGTACACGCGACAACTGTGCGTCCTTACAACTATATAATAGGTACGTATACACACGGTTTATTGGTATATGGACGTTTTCTGGGATTGAACACGGCATAGCGGTTATTCGTTTATGCAAAACGTATAAAACACCACTATAGTACGTAGATTCGTTTCGATCGCCCCGTTTCCGATTTGCCAACACGTATTATTGGCAACGTCTCGAGCAGATCGACACAAACAGTACGCCAACAACGACTCATTTTTGCCACCGAATCCGTTTACTTAAACATTGTATAATAATGTCACGACTGTGTATTGTATTTTCCGTTCCCCATAATAAATGATTTTGTCATTTTTAAATTAAAGAAAAATATCTTTTTTTAAGTACCTACCTGTATAATAATTATCGCCTGATTACCTACCTATATAATTGATGAAAACATCCATTATTCTTGCAGGAAAAACATTTTTAATAAAAAATAATCCCATAGCTTTGTTAATATCATATCGAAACGTACGTCCGTGCCGGGTTGGCATTTATCGCTCGACAAGATGGGGAAGGTGAATTGATAAAAAATTTTGCCCAGATTATTTTTTTTTTTTTTTTTTTTTTTTTTTGGTCGTGGATTTTTTTATAGGCCAAATCCAAGAACCGAGGTAAAAGTAGAGGCTCCTTTCAACCCCCCCCCCCTCAAATGAGACTTCGTTGCCATCAAAATATTAAAGCAATATCGGAAAAGATAAAACATAAAAGATTAAAATTAACACAAATTTAAATTTAACATCCTAAAGTTCAACTGCAGTAACAAAAATATTCCATATACTTCAACCCATCGATTTTTGTAAAAATAATATAATTTAATGAAAATTTAAAATAAAATTTGAACTTATTTTCAAATATTAATTATTTTATATTACCTATATTATAATCTATATGTAATTATGGTCTAATTTGTATATCGCAGGCACCAGCTAAATATAACTATTTAAATTCTCAGATAGACTACAGATTTTTTTTTAAACATTTTACAATTATTGTTCTATTTATATTAATTATACATTTTAGTAATTTCATTTTTTAAATTTGTTTTTGAAAATGTTTTATAAAATTTAATGCACCTATATTTTATTGTTTTGTAATATAAATATATGGATATAAAATAGTCCTAGCCCTTCTTATTATTTAGACATTTAGATATTTTTCTGGCAGTCCCCTTGGCCTGTTACCGCTAACGCAACTTAAGCCTACCATTAATAACCCGACCATTTCACCAAAGCACGTTCGCCAATGCACATTTTACCAACATACATTCGCCAACATGCATTTTTTCCAATATGAAATCTCTCCAAACGTAAATTTAACTAATGAAAATTCACAGAAAAAGGTCTACTTGATAAAAAAAAAAAAAATTACTCATAGTGAAACTGTTTACAGTTTCCTGTCTTGTCTGTTCATCGATGTAATTGAATGGGTAAAAATAAAAATATGAAATTCTCAAAAACAGTTATAAATATGTATTTAAAAAACAATTCCTAAAGAAATTTCTAATAACTATTATTAGGTATAACAATAATATTATATGTTTTCGTTACAATTATCTAGTATTTTACTATGCCCAAAAAATTGTGTAATTTCATAAAAAAAACCTAGTATGAAAACGTATTTCTAAAATAAAACTATGAATAGGAGCTGAAAATACTTTACTTATTAGATAGGGTATACTTGTGTTAAATTTGAAAGCAATGATGAATCATTTTTTCGACAAAAACGATTGTGAGCAGAGCTCAGAGTAATAAATAAATAATAAATAGTAAAATGGATAAGTATAATCATGATGACTTTATTTGTTGTTTATCGTAATAATTGGTAGTTTATTTACGATTAGTTTAATTTTAAACTAAATTAAATTAATTAAGATTAAGAGTTTGGAAATATCCCTTACCCCTACAACTACGTTATAAAATGTTAATATTATTATAGTCGCAGGGGACTTAAACGCTCAGTAATGATAGATGCGTATACTTCTCGGACCTCCGTATCTGTCCTATTCTAGTTTCTATGCAATACATACGACTACACAACGCATATACCCCACTTAAAAACTTATTCACTTTTAAATTATCTTTGTTTAGTTGTCAGACGCATAGTTATCGTTTGCGTATTACCGTTTATCTATTTCTAAAATATGTTCCGACATTTTTTTGGATAGAAGTGATGGAATAGAAATTTTTAGATTTAAAAGATTTCGTATGGTAACTCGATATTGTTGTTATCGACATAATATAATATCGGTATAATCGATATTGTATTGTCGAAAATGTAATTGTTTTATTATTATTTTTTTTAGTAAC
The DNA here is from genome assembly GCA_025469235.1 of Pemphigus obesinymphae. Classification (NCBI taxonomy): domain Eukaryota; kingdom Metazoa; phylum Arthropoda; class Insecta; order Hemiptera; family Aphididae; genus Pemphigus; species Pemphigus obesinymphae. The sequence continues at coordinate 15,730 of JAIPRL010008716.1, read as the reverse complement.
TTTTATCCAACTGATGAACTCCTATCTAACTATATCGTCACCGGATAATATGCAAACGATGTAAAAAAAAGTTAAAAATAAATATTAGCTATACGCAAACGCTATACGGCCCTGTAAAATACACTCCAACAACCCTCAGTCGTTTGCCAAAAAACATAATTGCTCCCGATCGTTATGTAATCCAACTGCATGGCTGTCCATAAAGAAATCGCACGCACGGCGCCCAAAAAAAAAAAAAAAATCATAAAAATGAAAAAAAAGAAGAAGGCTGAATTTTAAGCCACTATATAAGATACCTATAGGAAAGTATACGTGTTGCCAAAAATTGAGCCTTTTCGATTTCATCAATTTCAAGCAAAATTCAAATTTCATTTGATTTTTAATTTGTTAATGAGTTTTTAAAACAAATTATATGTACAGGTATACTCAAACAATAAAATTAATATAATAACTTTATTCCGTGTCCGAAACGAATTCTACCGGTGATTTGGCAACGGCCACGTTTAGCTTAATTTTAATTGATATCCGTAGACAAACAACTCGTGACAAAATATATCGTCTGATAAACGTATTGTGCGATGGTATACTATCGGTAAGACAAAACACTATTAATAACAATATTAGCATTCTTAATACGTTCGACGAACATTATTTTGAAAATGAATTATTTAGTCAGCGCTCAAAAGCGATTAATATGTACGACGTAGACACTTTTTGACATTCAATACATAATCCAAATTAAAACTTGTTCGATAATATTTGATTTTCGTGCTGATTAATGTTCTTAAACAATGGATAAAACATTGCCAACATTCTCGATTTTAGAGTACTTGATGAGTTGAATACACATTATGATTTTTGAACATATCAGCTATATATTACTATGATACACGTGTTTCGAGCTGAGTATAGTACGTCAATGGTATTATGGTTCTTAAACTACATTATTTATATAAAACTATTTCTTTAAAAAATGTTTGTTAATAAATTTCAAATTTATACCAATGTTTATAGGAAATCAGGCGCAAAACTGTTTTTTTTTTTTTTATCCGGCTATAAGTATTTTTATGTGACCATCTATTGTTTAGGCGTATTTAGATACCTGTCCTAACAACTATCTGCTGATAAAATTCAAAACCAAAAACAATAAAGTCAATTATGAAACATGTGCTTTTTTAAAACGAAATGTTGAACGTAACTTTTCATACAAATCCTCTAATCCAAAATTTGGTTTCTCTTACAATTCCTAGTATAGTACTCCAAGACACTTGAAGCGAAATTGATCTTTAACAAGAATAAATAAACATTCATACCTATTAGAAAGTATCATCAATGGGTAGCTTCTTTCATCAAATATTGTATTTTTTTAAATTTTAGACCATATTTTTTTCATATTAGTTATCGTACCATATATTCTTATTGTGTCGAATATGATACAGATTGTGTGTTTCTATCAAGGTTAAAAATAAAGAATTCCGAAAACATTGAATGTTGGTCATTGGATGAGCGGGGACGCTGAAAATGGAAAGCGCCAAAATCGCTATATACCGTATACACGTGTGTGACATATGGAAAGAAACGGAAAATCGCCGCTTCCGATCACTATATTCTCAACAGGCACTTGTACCAATAACTCGTATTTTATCTCAATATACTCGTACACGAGGGAACACGGTCTGTCGGAGTAACTGGTCTCGATCAGAAATACGACGTTTGGGCAAACGCAACGTACGATACACGCGGGAATACACGTACGTATATAATAATGTACATTTATTACGGTCTATCGTCGTCAGACGTTCGTGACGACCGATGACGGTGAGAACAAATGAATGAAAAAAAGGAAATCGACGTTGGGCAATCGTGAAAGAAATGACCCAATATCTTTTGTCGCCGTACTTGTCATTCAGCGACGTCCGTCCGATAGATAATTGCGGCGGCAATCGGGCCCCCGAAAGCTTTTTGTCGGCCGCCGCCGTTCGTTTTATCCGTCTCGGATCGGCGCACACATTATACACCGTATCGTGCAAAAACGGAATAAATTGTAATCAGTGTTGGTCGAAATCATCTCGCGGGAAGCCTTCAAGGATGATACCGTTTTTGGTCGTTCGCCAAACGTTATCATGCGCGTTTTTCGCACAATATACGTGTGTATACGCATATTATATATACGCGAGTAAATTTAGAAGAAAGAAGCCTCCCGGGGGGGCTCTTCCGACAAGAGGGGGTCCGTTTGCAGTCGGACATGAATTATTATTATTATTATTATTATTATTGTTCGGCGTAACGACAAGGCCGCGATCGTCACGATCGTCTCCTATTTACCGCGAACGCGCGTTAATTGTAACACGGCCCGGTACGACGTGCGTGGAGAGGCGGCCTACGACGAGCGTGCGTGTGTTACAATAATATTATCGTGTACGGTGTGCGGTGAGAATAAGCGCACGCGAACGTCAAATTACAGCGATTAGCGGACGGCGGAAGAGAGAGACCGCGCGCGTCATCGTCGTCCCGACCTTGGCAACTAAAACGATTTTAACTGCGGGCCGCCATAGACGATTCGCGCCCCGACCAGGATATACAATAATAATAATTAGTGTATTAACGCATGTACAGCAACGATCGCGAAATCTCGTCAACAGTGTGAAAAACCGGAGAATTTCAGTGACATGAGTCGCGGAGACTCGGTATCGCTGAGCCGGAGTCGTCGTTGCCGAGAGATCATGATGGGGACGTCGATTACTATATATTATCTATTATAATAATAATAATTTGGTCGAATCTAATGCGAATTATTCGTAAACATTATTAAACGGAATCCGGAAGATGACTGACCTAGAATTTTTAGGTTTTTTAGCATTCTAGTTTTGTCGCGTGTACTCTCTTGTACATTTTAAAGTTAGACGAAAACCGTAAAGGACTCTTATTGTAAAACTATACACAGGTACTTACTAGAAAAAGATTTCTTATCAGTTTTTTTGTAAAATCGATAGTTTTCCCCACAATTAAGAAAAACGGGTACAATGTAATGTTTTAGGAAAATGGCTAGGTTTTTAGTTTTTTACCTTTATTATCTTCAATGTTATAGAGTTAATTTAAAATTATAAATAACTATTATTATATAGTACACAATATTCTTTATAACCTAGGTAATTTTAGTCACATTAACCATTTTTTAAAAAATCAAGAAACACTGAAATAATTTACTATTTTATTTTATTTTAAATGTTCTCAAGATGATATTGAGAATTTTTTTTTAAATTTCATCAAGAAACATACCTATTAACTGTATTATTTTGCCAAAATTTCTACTTCGTAGTCCGATTGGAAGTTCGTGCTCAGAAGGATTCAAAATATCATTATTTATATATATTTTTTATTTTTTGTAAGAAAAATAACAACTATAAATTTGTAAATATTTTTTTATATATTTTACAAGTTAACAATACGATTAGTTCGCTTCTATAACCTGCAACAGCAAATATCGCTTTTTCTCCTCGTCATTGGTTAACAACATATTCAATTCTCCAAATAGCTTAGCATTGCTACTCTCGCTCAACTGTATCGTTAATAACTTGCAAATGCTCCATATACGTTTCTTGCCTTGTTGACAGTTTTCATTTTAAGTTCCTTGTTTAGGTGGTAGGTTTAAAAACGAATCCTTCATATCTAAGAAATATAGAAGTCTTTGAGTTCTTTTAGTTGCAAAATCTTCCGAGCTTACATGATTCTTAAGGATCGTAGCATTTCCTCTTACTTGCCGTGTACTAGAATCAGTTGACATGCCACTTACAATTTTTTTTTTTTTTTTTAGGATTGGTCACTTTATTGCAAATTAAGTCGTTTAATTGCAAGTCCAATACGTTCATCAGATAAATACCATAAGTGACGTTATAAAACATTTTTGACTGCAATGCTCATTTCTAAATAAAAGGATTCGTATTTTTTAAATCCGTTCAAAAATTCAGATGAAGACTTATTCAATACAATCATTGTTAACACTACAAGTTATTTATAACCATCTCTGATTGATGGTTTTTTAATTATTAATTTCTTAAGAGTTTCTAAAATAGCTGTAACGTATGTTTCTGTTTATTCCTTCAACTTCAATCCTTCGTAACTTGCTTAATTGTTTTTATTCTATATGACTTTAAATCTTTCAAACAAAGGTATTTCTGGGGAGTTCGATGAACCAAAACATATACAATATATTTTTACTAATATTATTTCATAGTATGATAACGACAAGCCAACCACAAAATATAACGACCGATACGTTTCTGCACGAGAGTACATGCGCTCATTTTAAATAGCCTGTAGTAGCAAATGGGCCCCGGATGTTTATGTCCTTAAAGCCAATAAAAAATACCTTAAAAAATACATTTATCATCTAAAAACCTACAAAATGCCCAAAAAATATTAATTAATGATCAAAAATCATGAAACTACCCTTAAAATCGTTAAAGTCACTCTTTATAGCATAATGTACATTATTTATACTAAAAAATCAAAAAAGCTAAAAAAAACAAAATACAAAATAAAAATTAGTTACCCATTTAGAACTGTGATTATTGAAGCACATTTTTAGCTAAGAACTACGTCCGAAGCGTTCCCAAATAAGATACAAAAGTCATCAATATGACCTTAGTTCTTAATATTATCAAAAATAAAATTGATCCCCAATTCAAAACTACACGTACCTATACAATATTCCGGATATTAACCTTATCGGTCCTTACCGATAGGTCTGTATCACACAACTCTGTAGGTTTTTCATTTTTTATTTCTAAACTAAACATTAAACTCTCTGATGTTCTCCCTCCCTTTTCTTGCTCTTTCACGTTCGAATGCTATGCTATTCTAATGGCGCTTAACTTTATCCAATTCTTAACTCCTGATAAATTCCTCATTGTGTCCGATTCACTGTCAGCCATAACTTCTCTTTATTCTAATCCATTTAAATCATCCAGTTCTCACTTTTCTCTCAATATCAAATCAGCTTTGCACGTTCTCAGTCTTTCAAACATTAATGTTGAATTTGTATGGAGTCCAGATCATGTTGGCATCTTTAGCAACGAGGAAACCAATCATTTAGCTGCATCCACCAAATATGTATGTCGCCAACCAGCTCTCAAAATGTCTTCCCAGGATATTCTCCTATATTTTAATCAACCATATATATATAAAGCTTGGAAAAATAAATGGTCCTCCTCTTCTTCTCACTTAGCTACCTGGTATAAGCAAATATCCCCTACTATTCCGAAATTTCCCTAGTTTAAAAATCTTCCTCTCTCCCGGTTTCAAATAATTACATTTTTTCGCCTTAGGCTGAGACACAATTGGCTCCCATCTCACGCTTTCCATTTAGACCTCAATAATTCCCCCCCTTTGCACTTATCACGTCGAGGAAATTAAATGTGACTTTTCCTATTTATTTTTTGACTAAGAAATTTTTTTTCAAAGAGAGTTCCATCTTATTTAAAAAATTATCCAACCTTGATGTCTCTCCCTTACTACTCTACTAATATCCTTAACTCTACATCCAGTGAAACTGTTATTCTAGTTATTTCCTTTATCCTTTTTGCCGATTTCGTGATTTAACACTAATATTTTTATTATGTATTTGTAATTGTTTTTGTAGTTGTATTTTGTAATTTATGAGACATTATAATTATTATTTAAAAGCTAAAATAGAAAAAATAAAAATAAAAAAACCTTATCGGTCGTCATCAATCATCGTCATTTAGTCTTTCTCGTATAAATGACATTTTGCAAAGAGTCCACAAAGCTGAAAGTTCAAAATGTGTTTCATTACGTATATTATGTATCATAATATAATAATCATCGTTCATCGACAGAATTTTCCGACCATTTTCGATAAGGCCGAACGATAAATTAAAATCATGATATTTACAAATTATCCTAGCTATATATAGATAATAAGGTGCACCCACATCACGAGTCTACAAGTAGTCAACCTGCAAAATACAGTATTGTTATCGAACTAGTCGAGGTTATTAACGAAATTCGTTACCTACTACAAAATAACGCGTTTGTTCGTAATAATTATTATTTATTATTATTACGATGTTAGTAAACAATTATTAATATATAATATTCGTAACTATCGGAAGATAAAATGAATGACCTAGAACACTGTAAACTTATCTTTAGCGTCGATACAACAACGATTTGCGTGTTTGAGACTATCTAATCGTACATAATATTGTATACTCTATTATTAGTTATTACTGTAGTACGTTATGGCGTGATGAAATTTCGTTTTATATTAAAACGCGTTTGAAAAAAATATTAAGTAGTCAAACACAATGACTAAACAAATTCGATAATAATTCGTTAAACTTGATGTTGAGACGATTTAATCGAAACTCATTATTTTTTCCTAATTCTTCGTCAGATACAGCAACCACCAAAATGCATTTGAATCTCAATCGGACTTTGTTTTGAATGAGTTTAAAATCTATTAGTAGTGTCTAAATGAACGAAACTCCGATATTTTCATCATGGACTTATAAGTATAAATTAACGTATACCTTAATAGTTTTTTGGTAGGTTATGATATAAAATTTAAAAAATAAATCTAAAAAAAAAGCCGGTCAGTAGGGGGTGGAAGCACTTCACTCGTCGGGTGTCAGTAGGGGTGGATGCACTTCGCTACTAGTCGGTCAGGATACTCTTGGTGGATGTATTGCATTCAATAAAGCGATTCTGAGCGTAGCTTCGGTGTAGTATACATAACTCTTAATATTAATCATATGCTCAGTACCTATACTACCTACCTATGTTTAACATTGATTTAGACAAGTGACCTAAAAGTAATAAGTGTATATTGGGTACCTACTAGATCGCATTTTAAATACTATGATATATGAGTACTGTCACAAATTATATTCATATAAACTGTGGTACTATACTAACTATCACTCTTATATAATAGGAAATTAGTCAATTTTATACTTAGCACACTCTATGTACTCGTAGGTATATTATAGTCTATAACAATAAGTTTTGATTATAAATATAAACAATATACTATATATATATATATATATATTATAATCAATGTAATATATGACAATTATACATGTGGTAATCACAAAACTACAGCAGGTATATATTTTATTCCCGCCATTTTTTTAAATAAAATGTAGATGGAAAAAGCAACAATTTCGTAGGAGCAAAGTCACTATAAGGTAAAAAAAAATTTTAAAAATTGAAATATTTCAAAATTGTATATTTCGGGATCACGTACCTATATTCGATAAAGGTTTTATCGCTTTTAAATTACTTTAAATTGTAGTTTATACGAACGTCTTGCGATTTTCGTTTTCTTGAAAAGTAAGTCGACAAATTGCCTACATAAAACGCCTTGAAATGTGGATCGATAAACGCGTCTCTCGGTGTCGGCGAAAACCACTAGAACATCGTAATTCTATATATATATATATTTTTAGAGCAGTTTTCCTGGGGAGAATCCAAGCGAGGCTTATGTCACGTCACTGCGGGGGATATTGATCAGAGAGCGCCAATTTAAGGGAGGGGGGGGTGGGTTTGGCTATTAGCGCCGGACGGTGATTTACGGCATACATAATATATATATGCACGCGAACAATAATAATTAATCACCGTCGGCCCATTCGGAAGGATTTTCGAGGGGGTGGGGGGAGGGTGGGGGTCCATATTTGTGTAATTCGGCCACAAATCACGGAGGTACACACACACACACACACACACACACACGTAGTAGTATAGAACACGGCGTAAAACGGTATCGGTCGCAGAAGACGCACACGGAAAATATGATATTTTTTTTTTGTATTACGTACGTTATTATTATAATGCTTTGCGGTAGAATATTATCGTATATAATATTATAACAGGTACACACCGACATAAATACACGGGGCACCGGCGGAATCTATTAGCGGGCGTTTTTCCTCTTCTCCGGGCGCGCGCATCGCCGTCACGCGCGCACGTTGTTATAATATTATTACGCGTATATATATATTATGTGCGTGGAGGCCGCGGCCCGGAGAGGAATCGTATTAGGTCGTCACGACGGGTGATTTATTCGTCCGTTCTCGTATTTCGTATATTATATATATATATATATAATATGTATACCACCGGGTGTTTGCGTTTGTTACGTTTTCTTGTTGCCTCCATGTATATAAAGCATTATATATAGAATATATTATTATTATACTTGTACGAGTATATAATATACTTACGTGTTCTAGACGCGAAGACGGTGCACAATGACGAAACCCCGTGTGCGTAATAATAATAATAATAATAATATATACCTGCCGCCCTAAAATCAGATCGGATCACGATCCTATCGATCATGTCGCTGCAGCTGCAGTGTCGATGCACAACACGCGCGTTAATAATCATATTTAGCAACGGCGAAAATCACGGGGGGGGGGGGACGACGGACGGACGAACCAATATTATATATCTTTCCACGTGACGACGATAATAATCATCGTACCACCGATATAAAAACCCGTTCGTGTATGGACGGACGCCCCGAAAAAAACATCTATCGACGACCGACGACCGTCGGCGTGATGGTCGAAAGGCCAAAATCAATTTCGACTATTATATTTAAAACGTTACCTGCGTGCGCCATTGGACCAAATGTAATCCATTGGTACGATTGACAATGTGCAATATTCAAATAATTTTAGCCAACGAATATTAATTGTTGAAATAATCAAATTTTTACTATTTTAATGTACCTACCTATATAATATTGTTAAGTTAATACGAAATGTGTTAACAATAACAAATTCATTTTGTCATCATATTTGGTTTTTTTTTTTTTTTTTGGCTCCGTGAAGGCCTTTTGCCGCTTCTTCCCTCCATAGTTCCCGGTCCTCCGAATCCTCGATTTTTGTCATTCCCAGGCTTTCCAAATATTTTTTTACTCTAACGAGCCATCGCTGTCGGGGCCATCTTCCTCCTGTCCTGTTTCCGTTGGGTTTATTAATTAGTACTTTATGAATTAGCCCTCCATATATGGCCCGCCCATTCTAGCCTTTTGGCTTTCAGACATGCTTGTATGCTTGGTCTATTGAAAATGCTTTCGATGTCCTCGTTTTTTCTTCTTATATAACTTCCTGACACTCCGAGTTTAGTATGGGACCATACATCTTCCTTAAAATTTTTCTCTCAAATATTACAAGTTTTAGTTCATCGCCTCTTGTTGTCGACCAGGTCTTACAAGCGTACATCACAACAGGGCGTAAGTAGGCTATATAAAGCTTCGTTTTAGTTTCTCTTGATAATAATCTTGATGACACAATGCTTCTCATTGTGTGATATCCTCTATTTTCCGAACCAAATCTCAACTTAACTAATAAAATAAGTTATAATTTAATAAAAATAATTTGTAAAATTAATACAGATTTTATTATTATAATAAAATATGATATTAAATTGAAAAAACATTCTGTTTAAATTGACTATTTTGATAAAAAAAAAAAATGTACGTTTGTTCTACGAAGAACAAAAAAGAAAGAAACACAAAATATTTATAATTGAATTAACAAAATATTTGTTAATTCAAATATATTTGTATTCAATTAGAAAATTTTATCTAAGACATTGATAAATTATATTGTTAAATCAATAATACGTTATGTTATTTTACTGTTAAATTAACAAATATTTTATTTCTAAATCAACAAACATTTTATTAGACGTATATGAACAACCATATTATTAAATTAATCTATATTTTTATTGAAATCACAAATATATTTGGTTCAGTGTGAATACTGCAGTATATTATTACACTCGGGGGGGGGGAGGTTTCAGGGGGAAGCGATGTGGCGATCACCTTCTTCTTGGAATGCTTTTTCATCATTATTTGAAGAGTATAAAATTTATTTCGAATAGGAATTTTAGCCTTTTATTTCTCAATTATTCCCTATTTGCCCTTTCCTTAAATAAGCTTTAGATCCGCCCCCAGTTACACGAGTACCTATATATATTAGAGGTGGGTCGAACAGTTCAAAGAAGTAAAAATTCGAACCGAATTTGAGTAGAAATTCAAACGATAACCTTTTTTAGAAAAAAAAAACAGTTAATATGACTTTTCTCTTTTTGCTTATTAAATTTCGAAGTTCGATTTGACACCTAAATTTTGAGTTCTACTCTAATATACATATATATTTTATATATGTGTATCAATGTCGGCGGCAGTGTGCCATGATCGGACGAATGCCCGGAAAGAAAGAAAATATAGCTAATCATTACTATGAGATCGAGATCGTGACTCTGTCGAACAGACTAGTTACGATTTTTAACGCTAACCACCGCTCGACTGACCGTCGTACATAATAAATATAGTTTAATATAATATACCAGGTTACCGGTTATAACCAGCGTGTGTGAGCGGTGCGACGACGTGCTCGGCGCGCAAACGACGGGCGAAAAAATACACCTCTGCCCACGGTGGTGAAGGGGCACGTCAAATATTCTATTCGCCAGTCATGTACTATCAATTTAATAAGGAAAACAAATCTCTGCACCGTTCCTACTTTTGTTTCGACATAAATATTACCCAGGGTATCAAAGTGCAGTATGCACAAATAATAACTTTGCGACTTTTTAATCCATTTAGTTGTTCACAAAAATAATAATGATGTTTTACTAACAATGGATAAACAAAACGTTGACTGAGAGGTCAAAATGTCTACAGTATATTATACAATTTATGAAAATAATTAAAGAAAACGAATACAAATAGTAAAAAAATTGATTAACTGCCAAGAGCTAAGCGAGTGGGGAAGCATCTTGGTCCTTAAAGTTAACTCGACTCAGCGAAATATTGACCTTTCAAGTTTCAATACGTGGAATAATTTAGAATTTTTTAGTCATCCGGATATATTTAGAATATATTATATATTATATATTATATTTTTCAGGTATAGGTGACTTTTTTTAATTATCAATTAGTTAGCTAACAGCTTCTTGCCCCTCCTAAAAAATATTAGACCCTGTTAGCCACCGCTACTTTTTCATATGCCTATGTATTGTTCCTGATGTTCCCAAACTACAGATAATTATGAAGTGAAATGAATTCCTTTTTTTTTTATCCTAGAGTATTATTTTATTTTCCATAGTTTTAAACTTGGTTCATTTATTTCATTCGTTAAAATTATGACTTAATGATAACACAGAATGATAATTCGACCCAAAATACCTTCTCTGATATAGTCGACATGCATCAAAATAGGGATGGCCAAAATGCCTATGCTGCAGTATCCATTTCTTTATTACACATAAAAAGAATCATAAAAGTTATTTTTTATAACATTAATAATAGGTTAATGAGAATATACATATACAATGATATTACCAAATTAAAAAATCCAAACAATTTTTAAAGATAAACTAATACATAACTTATTTTTATTTTGAAATTAACAATTAATTTGTATTTATATTTTTAAAAATGATTTCTTATAGTTTTTACAAATATTTTTGTATTAACTATAAATTTCATGATAAAAATGTATGTTTTAGATAAACATGACAATTTTATGAAATATTATTTTTTTTAAATTTTAACTTGATTATTTTTCGTAGGTGGTTGAAAAGAAATCCTTAAAAATGATCCTGTGATATTATGCAACTCATCGATGAGTGATAATAATTTGTTAAAATAATAATAGTAGCACACAACGTCACAACTACAAAAAATACTGAAAAAAAAAGTTATTTATTAGTAGTTATTGCCCAACGCAATAACGTTACATCATTTGAGTAAATATATAGACTGGAGAATATAATAATATACTGCAACCGTTTTATTTTTCACTACAAAAAATTGCACTAAAAAAATATACCTTTAATAATCTAAAATTTTAAAATATACATATTTAGTTATAGTAAAACACTCGACTATGAAATTTTGATTAAAATATCAAAGCACGCATCAACCTCATATTATAATATAATATATAATATATGTATAGTATATACAACATATTATAAGATCATTTTTAGATGACTTAATATTCTGTATTTTTCTTGGTTTATTTATAGTTCAGAAATATCTATATACGTTTGTATCTATAACTATGGAATTTTACACAAAATTTTATTTTTTAGTAGATTTTAGAATCTACCTACATTTTCAGCAAAACGTGAAATAAATTCGTTTTACCTCGTTTGCGTTTTATAAACCATTTATAAAACACACGATAAATTACTCAATTGTCTAACACTATATTATATAGTGACCTTCTATATTATAAGATTATAGCTGCAGACTGCAATTGTATATTATCACTATAATGCAGTCCATTGTTTTGTATTCCATTTGCGTCTTGTAAGTTTAAAAATGTATTATCAATTTCTTTCATTGTTTTACTTTGCTAATCTTTGTTGTTGTAATTTTTTAAACACTTTTTTTTTATAAATCATTACCTATTAAATCATCGTTATAGCTCAATCACACATGATTGTATTCTTATTCGTATTACATTTTAAATTGTAATATATTTAATTCAATCAGTATTGTTTCCAATATTTCCAGAATACGATTTAAAAATAATTAGTTCACATCCCGCAAAGTCTGTAATTTGTCATTTTGTATTTTTATTCGTCGCATAGACACGGAATAAGCTTAGATACGTTGTACAAACAGCGACGTGATGAAGGGGTTTTTAAGAGATCATGGCCTCTAGGTATTTTGGGGTGGATGGGTGTTAAACCTACAGTTTTCTCTAAAGGTGTAAAGATGTTACTATAAATTCAACATTCAAACAAAAAAATTATTTTCCCCAGAATATTCATCTTAAAGCCTATTTTTTGGGTGATGGGTGCCTCAAAATGTGTTTAGCTCATATGTTTATAAACGATTATTTTTAGATTGTTTTTCAATTAGAAAAAAATAGCGCGTACGTTATTAGGGTGCATCCAGTGATTGTTTCAGGGAAAATATATACTTACATTTCCAAAAAATGAATACGGTAATATTAGTAGGGACTATACTAACTATAGTAGGTATATTATTAGAACGGTATTTTACAAAAACAAAATTGTATGCACAGAAGCATAAAACTATGTTATTTGCATAAATGTTTCGATTAAAACAATTTAATATTCCATATATTCATATACAGTCAAGATACCGCATTCAGCAATCAGCTTTCGGTCTAAGATCAAAAACCGATCTTTTTAAATGTTTTTGTTAATAATATTATTTGTATATATATTTGTTATACCTTAACTGTTGAAGTTGATGGGGGGGGGGGGCTGGTTTATATTTTAGAATAAAAGATTCTACCGTACAATTTTGAAATTGCAGTTATGTATATGAATGCTTTAATACAATTTAATTTGTAATATTTTTTTTTTTATGATATAGAACCTTTTCGTTTTCTATATATTTTCTTTATCATAATGCATTAATATATCTAAAAAAAAATATAATTTTTAGTGGCTGAAAGTACGAATATGTTATATATTTCTATGGTAAAAAAATCAATTAAAAATAAAATTGAATTAAGAAGCTCGTCATTTATACAACGTTTATGACTTTCGATTTTTTATACCGATATTTCGTGTATTTTTATGATTTGATTTACACCGTCAGACGAACACGTGTATTTAATACGGGAGTATACCTACCTACCTATACCTACCTATATAATATATAGCTGGTACTGTGCTTGTTTACGAAACAGACCCCCTACCGGGATTCCATATTGGCAAACATCCATTTGACAATTCCAAATTCGTATAATTAGTCCAAACTTCAAAATCAAACTAGTAATGCATTTATATGCGTGCACTTATTAATTTATCATAACCAATAACCAGAAAACCCGTTAAGGCTTTAAACAATTTGTTTTGCTTTTAGCCAAATATATTATATATATATTTGTACATACATGATATTATTACCTACCGAAAGTTATTATATATGTACTGTGTCGGATGATGATCACTCATTAAAACGATAGAATGTAATATTACAACAATGTTTACAGACGAATATACTCGCACATTTAAACGTTTCATAGGTAAATCTGACTTTAATTTCTATAGAACATTCTGACCATTCTGTAAATGAATGTTTTTTTTTTGAACACTTCGTGATCATTTACATACCTACTCGTAGATTTTCCTCCAACTACAAACGTAAAATAAATGTTCAATGTATACTCATACATTACTTAAAACAAACTATAGATAGGTATAATATATATATATAATATTTTACTATACTCTGCAGACTGCAGTGTATTTGTTCATACCTCAAGCAGGAAGATATTGTTGGTTTACGCTGGTCATGGGCTGTATATGGTAAGTGGTAATATCCTCTGCCCACCCACGTCAACTTAATACTTACCGACACACTACACGATTTATTGGTTTATTTTAATTTTAACCTTTTTTTTTTTTCATTCTTATAATTGATGACGTATACAACGATGACCTCTATGTTAGAGAAGTCACATTATATTATCATTTTTAACGTGTACATATAGATGAACCAGTAAATAACGTTCGCGCAGAATGGCATTGCAAAAAGTGCATTGCCATATAATATACCGTAATGGGATAATGTGCATACGTAGCAAAAACCAAGAACTTTTTATTCAACGTAATATTGTTCATCGTTATTTTTAAATCTCGATTTATCATTAATCGTTGTAGTTCAAAGTGTGCACATATAATTACCTAGTTATTTTAGTAAATAATTAATAGTTAAACGTTATAAAACTCGTTCGTGAAATATTATTGCCGGTGATAATTATTATCAAATGGCAGAAGGCCGCGCCTCCACGAAGCTTGGTCGAGGTTACACGCTTTTTCGCAGGCAATGATTTTTTTTTAAGCAAATGCGCAATTGTAAACACACACATCCAAAAACGCATGTGCGGCTTAATAGCAATATGACCCCGGGGGACGGATTGGATTGACCTATCGAATTAGTGACTTTTATCATCTATATAGGTAATTCGTTTGATATCAACAATAGCGGCGTCCGCACATTAATCATCATTTAAATTGACACACAACAAAGATAAAGAAAGATAAGCATTAGTATACATCATAGATAATAATATTATCTTGGTTCGTGGTACACATATAATATAAAGTATTCATATGCATATACACAGGTTTTTAAAAATTGGTAGATGCAAAAAAAATGTATTCATACTTATATTCAGATATGGACATATTATACAAAAATAATAAATTATTTTTTCCTATTTGGCCAATTTGGTATGAGTGTGGGAATGACATTATTTGGCCATAGAGGAGGAAATATCAATTAAATTTAACCAAGAAAGAAATGTCAAAATAGGTACCCAATACACATTTGTATTATATATCTATATTTTGTTTAAAATTTGAATTTAGACATTTTAAGTTTGAAATTTAATTGAAAAAAAATTGGACAGGACGGGTGTGGAACCCGCAGATTTTTCAATTTGGGTAAATGCAAAAAAATAGTTTTCATACTTATATTTCTATAAGGATATATTCCAAAAGCATGAATAAATTCTTCCCCACTGAAATACATTACGATTACTGTAGGACAGTGGTTCCCAACCTTTTTTATTCTACGCACCCCTTGTAAATTTTCAAAAATCTCATGCCCCCCCCCCTTAAATTAAAATCAAAAAGACCTTTTTCTTGTTTTAATAATACGAAATAATTATTTTTTATTAACTAA
>JAIPRL010008715.1:0-19585 GCA_025469235.1 Pemphigus obesinymphae | reverse complement strand
TCCATATGTCGACGCTGGGCCGCCGCGGAGAGGCGACTCCGCCGTGGCGGGTCAGATGCCTGCCGGCCTCTTGAATAGTGCACAGCGCTAATAAAAGGTGCCGAGCAGGGCTGGTACAGCAAACCCCATGAAACCTCAGGGTTAACTGTATAATATGTTTATATCAAATTAATTAAAATATTAGTATATATTAGTAATACCAATATATCAACAGAAATACAAAATTATTAGAAAAGATTTAAAAATAATTGTATACAGAGTGAAAAAATGATTTCTGTTAACTGATATTATGTGATTTTTTATTCGACGACTGTTTTTATTGAAATTTCATGGTTCAGGGCACCAAGAATCATCTTTTAAAAGGCTATCAGTTGCACCCCTTGGTACCTATCTAATTTTTTTCCAGACCCCACCATTACATACGGCTAATGGAACCGTTATTATATTGTTATGATTAATAGGTGTAGGATTCTTTTATTTAAAATAACATTTAATCAAAGTTCATGGCATAGTATTTATAATTCTAATTACTATGAAATTTTTATACAATTCCTTAACAATTAAATAATTTAATAAATTCAAGCATACTATAATTCATATCAAACAATAATTTAAAAATTTAACATAAATGGTTACACATTTTCTTTAATATATTTTTTTTTTACAAATAATGTATTGTTAATAATTCGTTGAACTGAAAATCTTGCTCCAAATAATCGATATTCATCTTTGTCTTTTTTTGTTTCATTGAATAGCTGTCAATAGGTTTACCGCCTCATCAATGATTGATACGTTGACAGCAGAAGTTGAATTTACTTTACGTTTTTTAAGTGGTTTTTTAGGGGAAGTAAATGTTTTATTATACGGTGTTCTTATAATTGCATCATTATCTTCCACGTTTGATGTCTCGACCTCGATCGCCTTGTCCACGGTTCCTTCGCCATTATTGGCGTCCTGTTTTTCTTGGTCCTGTTGATCTTTTGACACCTAAAAAATATACACTTATATAAGGTGGAGTCTCTACCTAGGACCATTATAAAAATATTATTCTATTACTAATACATTTATTCTCTCTATAGTTATTGAAGAATATTTAAAAGTAAACCATATATATATTACAAGTTTCCCAATTTTCAGTTTAAATTCTTGAAACATTCAGCCATTCACATTTTTGTTTTTCTTACATAAGGTTTTTGTTTTATTTTATATTATTTTATTATTTATTTTTATAATTTTTTTATATTTTATTATCATTATTATTTTTAATTAAATTAGGTTTTAATAATTAC
Source organism: Pemphigus obesinymphae (assembly GCA_025469235.1). Taxonomy (NCBI): domain Eukaryota; kingdom Metazoa; phylum Arthropoda; class Insecta; order Hemiptera; family Aphididae; genus Pemphigus; species Pemphigus obesinymphae. Next base: position 18,296 of record JAIPRL010008715.1, on the reverse strand, counting down.
ATTTTTACAGTTACCGCGAAGTGCAGAGGAATGGGACTGTGTTGCAAAATTGTTCAATGACAAGTGGAACTATCCTAACTGTGTGGGAAACACATAAATATTCAAGTACCAGTGCTTTCAGGCACAGAATTTTTCATTACAAGAGTATTTTTTAGTATTGTCTTGCTTTTGCTGTTATGGATGCAAGTTACAATTTCATATATACGAACGTTGGTTGCCAGGGAAGAATTTCGGATGGTGGTGTTTTTAATAGTACATTTTTTAAGAAATGTCTAGATGAAAATACAATGCACTTTCCCCCATTACGTCCTTTACCTCAATTAAGCCTTCCGATGCCATATGTCTTTGTAGGAAACGAAGCTTTTCAACTAACCTCAAATGTTATGAAGCGATTCTCTGGATTGCATTACAAAAGAACAAAAGAAAGGATATTCCACTACCGATTAAGTAGGGCTCGAAGAGTTTCGGAAAATGCATTTGGTATAATATTTTCTAGTTTTCGTATATTTAAAAAACCAATTTTACTGGAGCCAGGTACAGCAACAAAAGTGACATTAGCTGCAATTTATTTGTATAACTATTTAAGAAAAAGTGGATCAAGAAATGTTTACTGCTCTGTTGGGATATTGGATACGGAATTTCCTGACAGTGGAAAAGTTTTTCAGGTTTATGGACGCGAGATCCATCAACTAGCCAAATAAATAACTTGCCAACTGTTCCAACGACTTTGTCGATCGACACCATTCGGCATACTGTAGACGCGGCTTTAGGAGATAAATCTTTGTCAACAAATCAAACGATAATAAATTTAGCCCATAAAACGTTATCAATTAAAACTAAAAATGAAATTAATATTAATAATTACGAGAATTCTAATACAACAAATATAGGAAACAACAAAAGAAAAACTGGAGTTAATGATAAGGACAAAAATAATGAAATCAAAATTAATACGGTAATTAACAATGATAATAACAATGTTAAAAACGATAATATCGAAATAAATATAAGAACTAATAATAATAATAATGAGAATCGCAAAATCAAGGTTAACGCGGAAACTAGTGATAATGAAAAAAACAATACGAATAATACCGATTATAGCGAAATTAAAAATGAGGCAAAAATCGATAAAAGAGAAAAGTTATGTTTCGCATTAAATCCTCGAACAGAAACCGTAATTAAAATACCTATCGCGAATTCCAAGTTAGAAAATAAAAGTATACTCGTCCAGAGACAAGACTTAGCGATAAATACTTTTAGTGAAAATACCGCGCATACCGCAAAAAACGAATCCGTGAAGGCAGTAAACATGTTCAACATTCTTAAAGCTCTAAAGAGTATAAAGAAAAACAGTAACGATACTAGTGACATATTTTTATATAAAGACGAAATAAAATATAGAAAATATTACTCGTATGATGAGGGTAACAATTTATAAAATGAGGGGATAGGAAATGCGTCTCAGTATTTAAAAACAATATAAAAACATATCATGAGAATCCGATCTGAACGGATAATCGTTAAATAAAAATTGGATAATTATTGGTTTTATAAATAAATTAAATAAAATAAAAAATTAATTTAATTTAATTTAATTAAACAAAATAATCAATACATAATATTAGGTAAATTTCTTTTAATAAGACCAAAATAACGTAAAAGTATGCCACGAAAACCCGATCTGAATAAAATAACATAAAATTAAATTAAATATGTTAAAACTTTATACATAGGTATAAATAAATAAATTATAAAAAGAAAAAGAAAAACTTATCTGTATTAAAATTATAAGGGAGACTGTTCTATTTTGTAAAAAAATATATATTCTATTCTATTAACTAAATAATTAATTATTATACAATTTAATTAACTTAATCAATTTATTCTATATGAAATATTATATTTTAACCATTCTTACTAACCTATGTTAACTAAATACTTAATTATATAAAGTAATAACCTTAGCAAATGTATGCTAATAATATTAAATAAAAGGATTTATATATCCACAATAATCGCATAGAATATATTAATATTGTGCACAATACAAAATGAAAAAAAAATAAAAAATATTAAATAACTAACCCTAGACAATAAGAAATATTTTATGAAGCAGATGACTGCATTTAATGATTAAAAAAATATAATATAAATAAACATATTGTGCGTATGTAAACGTATATGCCTATGTATGAATAATCAAATAGCTGGAAAGAGTTATTTCTTTCCATATTTATAATGTAAATGCGTTAAGCATGAAAAAATAATCTAAAAAAAAAAATATTTTTTTTTGCTGTATATCATAACATTGATATACGTATGTATATATTTATATGTAAACAAAATAGTAATTTTAATTTTATCAAAAAAAAAAAAAAAAATTATAAACAAACAAAACAAAGATTTTGTGTAATTAACCAAATTTAAATAACTATTGTAAACATTGTAACACATTGTACTATCAATTTTCCAAATATTGTAAAAAAAAAAAATAATAATAACTGTATATGACCTATGAATTGTAAACTTTCAGGGAAACTGTAACTTGAACTTTTGTGCATTTAAGTTCCAACAACATTATACCAAAAGTTTTGTCAAAACATAATCTTTTGTTTTAAGGGGGGAGATGTTACATACCCTACTAAATTCACATTTAAATAATTCTATTTTATTCGGAAATAGTTATCATAAATATATTATGTGTCTTAATAATAATTCCAAGTAGTCCAAAAAAAAAAAAACAGCACATTTATAAAATTAATAATCGTAATGACGAACAGAGTCGTACAGAGAGGGGAGAGTAAATAATACAGGAAACCGAACGGACACAAGCCGTTTTACCAGAAAAAGCCACTACACAATCCGTTAATAGAATTAATTTTGAAATCACGGGAATGTCCGCCGAAAAGAATTCAACAGAGGTCAACCCTATATAACTGGGTCCTTGATAAAATTAATTTAATTTATTTATTAAAAATGCGAAGAAAATTAACGTCAACAGTGTCGAACCGAAATCTGCTCGCCCTATATCGTCATATTTAACCATTAGACTACGTGTAGGACGTACACTATATATTATGTATGACCAGATATATAAGTAAAACCGTGTAAAATCATCTAATTTTAAATCGCAATAACTTTTAAACTTATAACTATATATATATATATAAATATTTAAATAGAAAATAGAAAACAACGTGCGTACATGTGCGATTAGCGTATGCAGGTAGACCATCTTAAAACTACATAACCACAGTCGATTTGAATAAAAATAGTTCTAGTTCGTTCGAAATAAAATCAAAACGGAGGGGAAATAAGAAATCATGTCATAAGACAATAATTATTAAAACCTAAAGACCCATACGCACCAATAATTAGATGCATTTGTAATAACAACATTTCATTACTGCTGGCTGTAATATTATATCGGGTGTGCATTTGTCACACAGGCCTAAGATAAAATAAAATATATAGCAGATATACCTTTGGATATACACGAGGCACAAACAAAAGTATACCCACTAATTATTTGGGTATAGACAATCCGCCATAGATGCAACAAATATAGCTGTAGTAATGAGAATGATTAAAAATTAAATATACTTTTTAAACTAGGAAACCTCCTGAAGGGTAGGCCACAGGTTATTCCTATATATGACTAGGCACGACTTCACTGATACATTATACGACCTGGGACTATTGTCCATTTCATAATGTTTACCTGTAAATCTCCATGGCATATTGTCAAATTTTATATTTTTCGACATAGCTCTTTTTGAATTTTGAAATTACCTGGGACAATAATTGTATTTTTGTGCGTGTGTTTTTTTATAATGTTAAATTCAGTTTGTGAACTTTAGTTTTTAAATTATTTATTTTAAATATCCCTACCTACTTTACTAACCTCCATCCTTTTGGAAAACCTCTCTGGATCAGTATTACTAAACTTCGAGGACACGCACTTTACAGTATGACGTATAGTATAGAATCTAAAATATTATAAATTTGAAATCTTTGAACTTCAAGCGTGACGTTTTAGTGTTATTAAATTATTTTACAAATTGATTGGAATTTTTCTAAGACATAGCGGAACAAAATTCTGGACCTACAGTAGTATAGACTACCTAGTACCTATAGTATATTTTCATTTATAGTCTAAATGGATATTTAATCCGTACATATTTTATATTTCAATCCTAGAATATTTTAACCTTGATTTGTATATGTGGGTTTGTACAAAATTTTTAATTCAATAGATATATGTATGTAATGATATTACATTTTAAAAACAAGCTCGAGTAAAATAATTTTTTATGTGTTAAATGGTGTAGCAAATGCATGTACAAAATATGGTCTATAGTTATAGGTTTCTCTTCCTTTTGTATTTCAAATTTACACCTGCTTGAATAGTTAAATTCTGTAAATATGAATAAAAACTACCTACGGTTTTCGAAAAATTAAATTTGTTGTATTATATGAATTTTAATAAAAAAATGTAATGCTTTAGTTAGTTCTTATTTAACAAATTTCCTTGTGTAGGTAACTATATTATACTGAGTAATAACCCTACTATATAAACTAAAGTGTAAAAATCAATCAAACAGAAATATATTATACCGATCGATAGATTGAACCACATAAGTATTCGTACTTAGTAGTATTCGTAGTATTCGTTAATTAATTAAAACTTATAGATCGTGTTCGATGATGCTGGTAAACAACCACGAACAGAATATTCATATTCGGGGTAAAATATCCACGTCTAAAATATTTGTTAGAGTATTTGATAGAAATATCCTGATGATGTTGTTGGGACAAGTTTTAGCACAGTGAGATATATTTACATATTGTACAATTTGAGTACCCCTTAATCTGTGCTTGTATTTATAATATAAAATAATTAAATAAAAATAATATAGAAAATTATACATTTTGTTTTATAACATATACTATGTACATTGTAGGCATGGACTGATTGAAATTATATAGTATTTTATTTATTTAAAATTGCCAAATTTTGAATACAAATTTTTATACAGTTATCACTATTAATTATTAATTATTATTCATTATAATACATTGTATATAGATAGTATATTTATACTATTACCATAGTCACATATATAATTTTATATCTATATTCTTTTCAAGTAACTGTAAATTATACTATTTTACCTATATTTTGAAATATATTTAATGATAAATAATTATTAATTACTCATCGGTATATGTCGAACAATTTGTATAGACAGATGTTAAATTATGTTTAGTTTTATTGCATTAAATATAATTTTTTTTTTCTGGAGTTGCCAATACGATATTTAAACGTTTTTTTTTTTTTTTTTTTGTTATAAAATACTGAATTTTAGTTTCACTTAGGAATACTGTCATTTGCAACCACAATTAATGGCAATTTTCAACCATGGTTTCATAACTAGTTAATTTTTCTTTTTTTTTTTACTGCAGCACTAATTAAAGTTTGTTATTGATTCAAATTTGTTTAAGAGTTTCAAATACAGTTAAATATAATTGTCTTTATAATATACTGTTATTTTATTAATATCAATCAGTAATTTCGTTATATTAATATTTCACAGTTGGTTTTTATTTTCTCAGAGCTAATGTTTACTGTTCTGTTCTCTATTCTTATACTTTAATAAAAATTCATTATCATAAATATTTATTTTTAATAAATAATATTATTTTATTACTATTGGTTGAGTAGGTTATATGTACACTGTACTCAGTAATGATAAAAAGATAAATAAAAAACTTAGTTTGAAGTTGTATTTAAGAAAATACAAATATCTCCCAAACGTTAGGATGTGAGTAGAAAAAAATGATTAATTGCACTAAATTTTTATTTTACTTATTTCATTACACTCAATTTATTTAGATATAATCCATTATATAAAACCAAGTGGTCAAAATGGATGAATCTTATGCAAATTAACAGATTTTGACCAATTTCCATAAATTTTGCATTCATATTCTTTTGGCTCCCATTGGATTGCAAGAGTATCCCAAGCTCACAGATTTGCAAATTTTTTTTATAATAATTCATTTATGTTGTAACGGATCTAAATACTTACATATAAGATACCTATAACTATATTAATAGTGGTTTTAAAAGAAACAAACAAAATCAGTAAAAACAGAATACAACACAAGAAGGTTTAGAAACGAAACCATACCAACATTGCAATCTGGCGAACGGTGGAAATGATCAATAATCGTACGATCAATAAAAGACAAACGATGCAATCTGCAGGAACAAACACAACAAAAGGATATGAACAATGCGATCTAGTGAAATATTTCGGAAACAGAAATAGAAAAGTTGTAAAAAAGCGATATTGCGCCGACAACAGAGGGCGCGAATCGCAAAATAACACTAAACGACCCAATATTGACGACGAGCAGGGAGAGATGGAACAACTCGAAAGAAGACAAGTGGAACACACTTGGAAAGAGGAGAGTGGTGTTTCAAGACCAAATAGAAAATCCAAATATAACCGAAACAATCATATACAGAATATATCACCAAACTACATGAAAACCATGGTCCAGACAAGGGTCGATCGGAGTGCCTAATCTAGCCGCGGTACAGTACAGACATGTGTTGCTCTCTGTGTACTCCGCCGGCCAGCATATCCCATTGTACCCAAACCTGCACCATCGTGCACTCGCCTGTGCAACGACGTAACCTGCCTTTCATGGGTAGAAACTCCAAACGGCCTCTCGACCACGAAAGATCACCGATCATTAAAAACAATAAGAAGAAAGGTGCCTCTCGTTAAGCAGAGAAGGTACCCAGAGCCCTTAGCCAAAATCTCCTACTCCTCGGCCAGAACTTGATTCAGGTGGTGAAATTCTCAACAACCTGACAACATCTTCATCGTCTAGCTCTGACGAATCTCGTTCCACCAAACAAGCACCCAAACCAAAATATCCTCCACCTTTTCTAATCAAATCTCCTGACTGGCCTAAAATTGCGCCCACCATCTTCTAAAATCCTGACATCTCTGCTGACGATTTGAAAGCAAAAATTGCAACGGACGGTAACATTTCACTTCAAATACCAAATGCCACCACGTATCGTACCATCCAAAAAATCCTGATCGAACAAAATATCGCGTTCCATATGCATAACTTCTCCGAAGACCTCACCATAAATGTGGTCCTTTGAGGCGTCTCTTCGGACATTTCAGAACAAGAGGTCACGGACGAACTCACCAAACTTGGGTTTAAAATTAACCTCGTTAAACGATTTAGGCCCAAAGACGGACCTATACCAATAGTGTTAGTCATCCTAAAATGCAATCACAAAGCCTCTTCTACATATCAATCGTCGTTGAAACCTTCAAAAAATCAGAACCTGCCCAGTGCTTTACATGTCAAAGATTTGGTCATGGTTCAAGTAATTTCTATCAGTCACCTCGTTGTGTTAAATGCAGTGGCCAACACACCACAAAAAAATGTCCCAAAACAATAAGCTGATCCGCTATGCTGCTGCAACTGTAGCGGCGACCACTCGGTAAACTAACATGGTTGTCCATTCTATGCTCAAATCCTAGCGTCTACTAACCCTTCCAAACCGTCAGACTTCTCAAAAACTCTAACCAGCATAAACCTTACTCCTCCATTTGCTCCAGCTATCACTGTCCTCGCTTCCGTCCAACCACAATCTAAATCCTACACACCCTCAAGCCTGCCAACGATCAAACACCAAGCAATAATTTTATCAACATCTCAAAAGTCCTCGATCTACTTAAAGATCTACTTAAAACAATCTCATCCCTGGAAAACTCGAAAGAAGCTCAAATAATCACAATCAACTCATTCATTAACCTCTTGTCTCACAATGAATAACGCCCATCCAATAAAAATAATATACTGGAATGCAAATAGCATCCAACACAAAATAAACGAACTACAAGTATTAACAACAAAAACAAAAGCAGATATCATACTCCTATCAGAGACAAAACTCAGTCCAAATAAACCCCTCAAACTATGCAACTTCTACACATACCGCACAAACAAGCCAAGCCAAAACAACCGTCCATTCCACGGCGGTACTGCGGTGTTAGTATACCGCCGTATCGTACACTCACACGTTGCACTCAATACTACCCTATTCTCGATCTCGATCGATATTTCAATATCTCAACACAAAGTACGAATATCTTCTTTATATAAAAGCTCAAGTCACCCACTGACCAATCCAGACCTTGACATTCTGATGGGCAGCTGTGAATGATTCATAGGGGCCGGGGACATGAATGCTAAATATCCCATGTAGAATAGCCGCCGAGTGAACACCGCTGGCAACGTATTATTCCGCCCACAGTCAACAAGCAAACTATTAAATCACCTCCCCGGACACACCCACCTTCTACCCAGTAGCCGCAGGTCATCGTTCCGATTTGTTGGACATTGCACTTGTAAATCTTCCACACCTTACAACTAAAATTGAGAATCTAAACGAACTCTCATCAGACCATAACCCGATAATACTCACCGTCTCAGCCTCAGCCATCTCAATCTCGCCAACATTAGCCACTCACAGGGTCAATTGGAAAACCTTTTCCCCGGCAATTGACCGACTCATCATTAACCTCAAACCTCCAATTAACATAACTTCAAATATCAATGAAGCCCTCTCAAAACTCAACAACCACATAAAATCCGCCATTGAAGATAGCTACACACTCAGAAATCGTTACAACAAACACTGCCTCCCACCCTAAATAGCGCAAGAAATCCCATCAAAAAATAGACTTCGACGGGACTGGCAAAATACTGGTGACCCAGCTATTAACACAGGCTAAACGCCAAAAAAAAATTCATTAGGTTCATTCTAGTAACACACCGCCAGGACGAATGGGACAAATTTCTCTTCTCCCTCAACACTCAAGATATTCAGCTTCCACCAATAAAAAATTTTACATTCAACAACTCTAAAACTCAATTCTATAAAAATTCTTTCTCCAATCACAGACATTCCTGGTTCTCCAGACCATGTGATCATACAGAAAAAAACACGGCAATTTCATTGGACCATTTAACTTATAAACAAATAATTTAATCAAAAATACTTCCTCCACACATAATAGGGCCCCGCCTGAAACGTGTCTATAGGCCTAGGCTGTCCGACAAGCAAAGCAAAAAACGAAGGAGTCGGTACCACATTTCCAAACTTTGCCTTCTCTTAAAAATTGAACATTATAAAAAAAATAGAAGATTGGAAATACCTACCCATTAGCACATTTGTGATCAGACCAGCTTGCTGGAAAAAGGTCAAACAAACAGTCATCCAAATCAACAACACCCAATCTACCTATCTACCTCAGTCTCCCTTGACCTTTACTTATTTAAGTTACGTCATTTCCCTTCTCTTCTCAGCGACTTCTACTTATACGAGTTATGTCACTTCCCTCCTTTCTTCTCCGACGACGCCACTGCAACCAGGCCGAAGCCCATCCAACCAAGAAACAACGGCTATAGGAGCGAGGATCGGAGACTGACCAACCCGTCACTCCACGGAGCAGCGAGGTGCGATCCCGGATCACGTTGACGACCAGAGGCGAGCTCCACGGACACCCTCTCAAACTACTATCCGATATACTCATCGCCGGAGCCGTGTTCGGACAGTAAAGAGGAGGTGAAACACCATCCCGCGCCGATCATACTTGATTCCATCCCGTGATCACAAAGCAACGTACCTAAGGGAACGCTCCACGGTTTCCTTCCCCGGATTCTTCGGGTGCCACGAGTGATCACGGTAGCAGACGGCCCAAGTCTCGATAGTACCAGTGACCCAGCCACGGACAACGACTGCCGGAGAGTTCAACCACTTTACATCAGCGGCGTTCGGTGCACGCCCGCGTCCAGGCCACTTCCAAACACATGGTATTGCCATCTCGGAGGACAGTTACTATACACTCCATATTAAATATTTGGACATTATATAATCCACAAAGATCCTGTAATCCCCGACACCTGTCGGAAGCACTCCCTTCCCGGGAAGATAGGCTAGGCAACCCACTTATACGAGCAGGGTTTAAGGGAACGTTCCTCTTGGACGTGGGGTGTGGGGTTTGTAGGATTTATATTGTAACAACTCCCGGTGAAACCTCGCCACCATTGTATATATAAATATATATTTTTTAAGACAATCATTACCATTGTAAAACAGACTTTTATGTTGTAAATAAATTTAACTAATAAAGAGAATCATCAAAAACAACGGGTCTCTTCACTTACGGGACGGTCACTATCATACGTGAAAGTTGGACTGTTTCAATGTTCACATGAGTATTTAAAATTGTCACGTATCGATTGATAAATACAATTATTGTGTGTTTCCCGAACAACAATTCATCAAGCGTGACATTATAGTAATAATAATAATTAAAGTAATAGGTTACAAAGATACACCGAAACATATAGATTTACGTATGATGCTCTTCAATATTGGGAAAAAGTACGTAGATGGATATCCGCTTGAATGTGTTTCAAGTGGATCCGAATATCGGTGTGCATCTAATAAGAAAAGTTCAGCTATTGTTATGCTTAATTTTTATTGTATTTTTATGAGGTGTTCCATACGTGTATATTTTAATTTGGTGGAAGGATAAAATATATTTAGATAGGATTCACAAAATCATCTCCACAGAACTGCCAAATCGAAATTTAGATCAATTTCTCTTCCAAACAACACCATTGTGTTACATGGTCTATGGGGCTAGTAATTATTGAATCTTTCTGCCCTGTATATGAAGGATAGAAAATATGGAAAAAAAAACTCATGACAATTCACATTCAAAACTGAATAATGTAATAGCGCGTAATAGCACACATTACATTAGATACTGCGACGACAGCAATTAGCCAGAAAACCACAACGAATGTATATAATTACCATATAGCAATGCCATCTATCGGTGACTACATACAAACAACAAGGATGAAAATACGCACGTCCGCAGGGAAAAATTTGTACAGTGGAAAACAATGACAAATGCGCAAAACTTCCGGACATCAGCATAATCTCGCGTTAAGAAAACGATACTTCCGATAGCAACTTTGGACAACAAACAGGAGCAAACCAAGACAAAAGACGGTGAAATCAAAATATAAAATAATATAAGACGAACCGGGGAACATTATACGTAAACACCGGGAACAGGGACGATTAAATTGATCCTGAACACATTAATAATACCGACCCAAGAACCATATAGAAGAGCAAGGTCGTGCGGTCACATACTTAATGGTATATGGGCCAGAACACCACCAAAAATCATCACATTTCTGTTCTTTTTCCACCACCCCACATAACTTGATGGTTTACCTAAATAATGAAAAGCGGATAAGGAAAAGGAAATATATAGTTTAAGTATCCAGCGGCCAGCCGACAAACCATCAGCCGATCATCAACAATCAGCAATAATCGGACCAACCACCAGCAGTGGACAATTCACCAGCGACCACTCTGCCACTCTTCTCACCTTTGGCCACTTGATAGTTGTGCCCTCCTCATATCCTCTGTCATTCACACGACTTCGAAAGTATTCAAGACTAGGCTGGACAATCCACACATATAGCCGGGTTGTATGGAACATAACTCCCGGACATGGAGTCTTGTAAGACATATTTGTACATATATACATATATATATATATATATATACATATGTTGTAAATATTAAATTTATTATGTTGCGATCAAAATGATTGTAAAGTCTCAGAAATGTCATAGGCTCTTTCCACGAACGTTATGTGATGGACCCATGTAGTTCGGAAGGGTCGCCAACTACGAGGCAAGACCTTGCGGCCGTAGCACCGTTTATTTTTATGTGTGAAAGGATGCATTTTGAAAAGATAAAATAAATGAATAAAAACTGTGGCTTTTATTAAGGAGAATTATATATTTTATTTAAGTTATTTGTGGAGAAATCTCGTCTGGCGTAAAACTCCAACAAAAATCGATTAAAACAAAATAAAACATATACCTATAAGGTTGACGAGAGTATACATCACTCCACAAACATATATATAAAAACAACACCTCATGAGGGGCCGTCGATCCAGTGGTATAGGACGGACAATTACAAATAATAAGTTGAATTTGAATAAATCACAACGAAAAAATTAAACAATTACTAGGTAACTAAAAATAACGGTGAGTAACAAAATAAGAAAAATATAGTAGGTATGTACCGGATAAGGCATTGTATATAAAAGTATATGTACCACGTGTCATGTTGTTGCGTGACACCCGTCCTCTGGAAATCGCCGTCGCTGGGCGATCCAAATCACCGGGGCACGATTGTGATCTACTCCATAGTGATCAATTAATAACTATGGAGGAGAAATGTAGGAGACAAAAAACAGTAAAAACCTACTTTTAAAATTGACACTGACGTGTGGTGGTGCTCTTTCGACGGTTGGGGAACGAGAGCAACCGGGTCGCACGATGATGACGAAAGTTGGTCATCGAGCCAAACTTTAGAGACGGCGGTTGACAGGGGTTATTGGCCGTCACAAACTAGTTTCGCTTAGAACGATTTACGGGCGGTGCGTGCCGAGGGTAGGGAACATATGTCCGTGGAGACGCGCATCGACAATGGTTTCGACCGCGCGAGATTTTCCGGGCACGCATTACCAATGGTTAATATTTGGATAACTACTGAAAACAAAAACTAGGGTACCTACTCTATTTGTTTTGAATGTTACATGATCGACAATAAAAGTAGTTTTAACAGACATCCGATTTAATTATTCCACGTACGGGATCTTTCAATCAGCCCCGTAACAAACTTTTCATGACGGGTACCCAAAATATAAATAACGACGACTGATGTCACTAGAGTTAAAAAAATCTTCAGCACAAAACAGAGAAATTATGTTCCAAAACAAATGAGTGGTTCCTTATTCACCGTTGCTGTAAAATATGTTCTATATACACACAGACTACAACTGCTCTGTTAAATCAATCAAATATATTTGCAATATATGAACAAGTGCAGTGACATGGCAGCTTTTGGATTCCCAAGCGAAAATGATGAGATCGCCAAATACGAGATGAGGCGCTACACACGTTTTTTGGCGAATACTGAGAATTTCGATTCAAAATAGAAACTCAACATTCGTATATTCAGCCATCCATCAACTTTACTGAAGAAAACGACCAAGAAGAAAATTTTCATTTTAGAAAATAAAAGATACACACAGATATTCCATATCTAGTAGAAGTATTAATTAGGCTTAAAAAGTTTAGTTATTTCTGAAAATTATAATTTGTATTCAAAATTTTTTTTTCATTTAATAAAAATATTTTGAATACTATTTGGAATACATTTTAATTGTATACGTAATTATTATTTTTTTTTATTTGTTGACAATAATTTTTCTGGATTGAACAATGTTAAACCACAGCATTTAAATACTTCCTCGATATTGGTTAGTAATTACAATATTACACTTGATTTATTTTTTGATTGCTCATTTTAAGATTGTAATATTACATTATACCTATCTACATGAGCAGTGTTCGGAACTTTCACTTACAAATTGAATTATTCGTTACAAATTCACGTTCACGTTCAATCCGTAATAATGAACTCGTTCAAGTTTACGTTCAAATGTATTTAAAAAGAACACGTTTCTATTCATATTCCATAAAAAAAATTATCGCGTTCATCTAATATATGTCAAAAATTATCGATTCATAGAAAGTATAGTTTTAGAAGGCCCAAGGAATTTAACTTTTGTGTACTATATTTTTTTAATTATACTTAAATCTAATAGAATTTATAGGGAATTAGAATTATATTTTAACTTAATTTGAACTTCATGACAATCTTTCAAATTCCTTAAAATTATGAATGTTGCTCTTGTTCACGTTCTATTTGGCAGAAAAGAGTGGCGTTTGCGTGTCGTTCACAAAATATAAACGTAAACGCATGGACGTCGTTCTTTTTAGACACTGACTATGTGCAAAGACGCCCGGGGCAAAGTTTAAAATTACAATAAAAAAAAAAAAAAACTGGAATAAACAAAAATAAAATCATAAACTTTTTTGGTGTCGACTAAATACGAATAATTTCTTGAAATGCTTACTTAAAACAGTAAATAAGAAAAAAAAAGTCATACAATTTCTGTTTTCGCCAACTGAACCTTTAAATTGCAGTATTTTTTTGGACGGACGACTCACCTCCACCTTCAAGATCCTCCTGTCGGGAGGGCACCTCGTCTACCTCTCCCCCCCCCCTTAGTACTGCCACTGACCAAGTGTTATATCATAATTTAGCATTAGATTCTTATAATAATAAAACAATTAATATTTATTACTTATAAATATAATATATTATAGAAATTCAAAATAATAGCAAGCGTAAATTACATAAAATAATTAATTGTATATTTAGTAATCGTATTTATATAGTTCTTATTAGGTAGTACAACATAATAGAAAAGAAAGAATATTATAGATTATCATAAATACACAAAACAATATGAACAATATTCTACTTACTCAAAATTATTTAAGGTTGATTATATAATATATGAAAATATAATATTTAAAATAGATAATAAGTGCAAATTGTTATTACATTAAAACATTTCGGAAATTACGTGCGTTAGACTAATATATTTAATTAAATGAACAATTTCGTGTTAAAAGAACTCCACCGTTTAAATAAACAATAGTATGCCTGTAAACATTAAAAATAAAATAAGAAATTGGTATTGACTGTAGTTAAAAGTCAAACCAGACATTTTATGAAAGTTATTAATTATGCAGTAATAACAAAAATGTTTAAAAGTAATTAATTATATTTTAAATATTTTAATTATATGAATATACTATAGAATATTACACAATTTATAAAAATTTAAAAGTGATATAATTTGGAATAATAAATATGTTATACAGCATATGGATGTCCAAGTAGTGGATAATTATTTATGGGTTGTACTATGGTACATTTTATGAATTTTTTTCTAATTAAAACAATTCAATTTAATTAAAGGTTTAATTTTTTTTGGGTTATTATTCATTATTTTTAAATTTTAAATGTTGAAATTTTAGTTTTATACATGATACAATGCAAACAATTTTTTGTGATACGCGTACAGTTTTATACTAAATGTAAATGGTTAGTTCCAATTTAAATGTCATGGGATGATATGATGGGATAAAACAATGGTCGTAATTTCGGACTTTTTTTTAAGGGAAGGCGCAAAAGCAAATATTTTCATTAACTCTTCCCTAAAAAAAACTTTGAATATCCACATCGTAAATATGTATATTAGTTCTGTATTATCTCTATAGTCATAATTATTGAGAGCTATGATACGCATAATAATAATAATATGCAACAAATAAAACCTTAAAATATTATATTTAAATTTTTTTTTAAATAAAATAATCTGTATAAAATAAGCTAGATCAGAGGCATCTGAATAAGATTTTTGCAAAAATTTAGAAATCGCTTTTAAAAAAGGAAAATATGCAATAAAAACAAAAGTTATAAAGATATAAATGATGGAATTGATTCATAGTATCTTTATCGATAACATATTATTATTATTTTTAATTTAAGAACAAAGATCAATCATTGCATTCAAAAGTCTATTCTGAGCGAAGCTCGGTAGTATATTAATATAATTAAAAAAAGTTATTTTTGATAACTTTATTTTGTGATTTCCCCTAAATTTCTAAAATAGTTTTGTCAAAAAAGGTAGTTTTTCCTTTCTTAATTAATAATTACTTGAAAATCGAAAAATAACATCTTCAATGTACCAACTAGATTTAATTTGCAATCAAAACCTTTTTATTTCAAATACCTCAACACTTGAAAAAATATTTACAGACATAAAAAAACAACACATCTTAAAGTAAAAATTTTTGCCTAAAGTCTAAAAGGTCGTTTGCGTACATTTTCCCCCTAAAAATCGAGAAATATGCATAAAATATGCTATAAATACAAAAATATTCTCAAACCTCTAAAATATGCAAAATGATTTTGTTTTCGATGAATTCTGTCATCGATAAATTGACCTAATTTTTTACCCACGTTGAACTGTATACAATTAAAATATGTAAACATCTAAAATCCAATATCTAATCTTAATATAATTATGTTATACAATCTATAACATAATATCTTGAAATTTTATAAAAACATCAAATGTATGCATACTGTTTAGCAAATATATAAATAAACAACTTTTAAATTAAAATTGTACCTAATACAAAATAAGCAATTTTAAAGACTACAAACATTTTATAAAAAGAACTCAATACAAATAAATAAAATTTTAAATTTATAAAAATTTGCAAAATATATTAATAAATTATAGATTTTGAGCCGAGAGACTAATTATTATTTTTACAATAATATATGTAGAGGAAATTTAATGAATATGTACTAAGCGTTAATGAAAACTACATCTACCTAAAATTATTGTTATAAATAAAAAAAATGTAAAGCCAAAAACCCTAAATTTTCAGCAAATAATTGCTGTAACATCATATTGACGTGATAAAATTAAACTTTATTTTATTAATTTCGGTAAACCTAATTCACAATAAAATTGAAAGAAAAGAAAAACTATCGAAATGAATGGAAAATGATTATATTTAATTCACAAAACAATACTACCAACTTTGCTCAGAATTGTTTTTGAATTAAATATCTCGGAATTTCATACAACAGTCCTAATAGATTTAATATCAGATAATTTCCAAAAATCACAATGTATACAAAATAATAAAAATATCCTTGGGTGACCTTCCCGATATCTCGATAACGGCTTGGGCTAGGGACTTGGTTTCTAGGGCCTTGGCTTCACAAAGACCCACAGAACAATGAATCAAAATGTAGGATGTACGTAACATTAACATATTACATACAGTTTTTGGTATAATATGTAATCGGACAAAAGAAGTATTCTCGACGTGAGTCGCAAAGATACCAAAGAAATAAAATAATTTATATGGGACACAATCATCAAGTTATACTATTGGGCATTGGTATGTACAATGTACATACCATTTTTAATATAAATAAACTTTCTATATTATATAATGTAGGACAAAATATAATTTTTTTTTTTTTTTTAAATATAGGTATTAAAACATTGCAGATTCGGGGATTTTAACGGGATAAGACTACGGTAAGAGGGAAAAAATAAAAATTCAGTTGGATACATAGTTTATAACGCGATTGCTGGCGAAACAATCAAGGAGTCGAGGAATTCTCTATCGCATGTACCCCATAAAAACGCTTACCGCACGGTCTACATTACTCTATTTTCCATCGGACGCTACCGAATCGCGCAAAATAAGGACGTGAAAAAAATCAAGAAAACTTCGCAAAATTGTTCGGAATCGTATTGCACTGTGGGCGGACTCGGAAAACGTTAACAGAATAAAAATGGTTATATTTTCAGTGGTATCATGACAGAAAGAAAAGAGTTAGCGTCATATACAATATTATAACGTAAGTAATATAAAATTACCCTGTTTAAAATTTAGCCCTATGGAGGGGGCTAAGAATACCTTCACGGTTGTCTCATTCCTGTCGTAGAAGTCGACTAATTGAGGTTGCATCAAGTCGACAGCCGGCATAAAATTTGTCAAAAAGGTATGAGGAGTCTTAAAAGAATATAGGCGAGTTTTCCCATCTCGGATGTTCGCGGGGAAAACAAAATTACGTACTTGGGTGTGGAGATAGCCTAAGGGACCAAGTGACCAGTATTAGCCTGACAGCGGCTGCGGTAGCCGTTCCATCAGTTATATGTGTGGGTCTACCCAACGGCCGTGATTTCGATAGTGTAGGGAAAGCACCAAAGTGTTTTGGGTTAGATTCGCGCTTGAGTACGCAGGATAGGTTCAAAGTGCGAGTAGGTACGTGGAATGTAAGAACATTGACAGGTAGGAGTAGAGAGTTAGTACAAGTTTTGAAGAGGAGAAATGTGAAAATTTGTTGTGTGCAAGAAACAAAGGGAAAGGGGAGAAAGCAAAAGAAATTGGTGAGGGGTATAAAAACATATATTCAGGAAGGACTAGTACAAGGAATAGTGTGGAAGTGATATTAGGTGAAGAAATGAAAGGAAAAGTGGTAGAGGTGATTAGAAAAATTGATATAGTTATTTTAGTGAGAGTAATATTAGAGGATAAGGTATTAAATATAGTAAGTGTGTATGCTCCACAAGTGGGATGTGAGGAAAGTCAGAAAGAGGAGTTCTGGCAAGAGATGGATGAAGTAATGCAAG
>JAIPRL010008713.1:0-19588 GCA_025469235.1 Pemphigus obesinymphae | reverse complement strand
TCACACATACTATCTTAAATCATGCACCGGTCTACCGAGAAAAGAACATTGATAACATTTGGAGAAAAGCAATATGGCGGTACTTGCGTATCACAAAGTTGCCAGCATACCTGTTTATTTTGTCATGTAATATATATAGAAGTTTGTCCGAAATATTGGTATCAGTTTGTCAATATTGTCAGTACAGATGCGGACCTCTCTAGTGTTCAACTGTTGCCGATATCTATTTTATTTAAAATGTCAAAGCGAAAAAGATCCAATTTTTATTAAATTTTTTTAAAAAAGTCAAATAAAAATGTAATGGTAGATGAATGTGCTCAAGTATGTACAACCCTCAAATTTTTATTCTAAGTTCATGTTAAGTTTATATAGTGAATCAGTCGCATTCGCGCGTATTTATGTAGGTATGTCAATATGCTATTAAATAGGTATAGCAGTAAATTTAACATTATTAATTAAATAATTAACAGTGCAAAAATAAAAAGTCTATTATTTAGATCATATCGATATTTTGTTCGGGGGTACTGGACCCCCCCAGAACCAAAAGATATTAATTAAAAAAACTTAAATAACTATAATTAATTGTTGTATATAGAATTTTTTAAACATAATAACTGGGAATAGAGTTTGATGACTTAAAAAAGTAATAATAATACCTTAATAATGAATAAAATTATCACATTTTAGATTTTGAGCTGTGCAAAATATATTTTCGTTTGACAATGATGTTCATGGTTTATTTGTTTTATATTTTTTTAATTTGTCGATTAAAAAAAAAAAAAAAATTGGAAAAAAACTATCAAAAACAATGAAAAATACGGGTTATTAATAATGGTTATTTCGACATAAATCCGAAAATATTAATTCTAAATACTTCGAAAATTAATAGAGTATGTATTTTTTTTAAAGTTCAAAATAAATTTAAAAAGGATATTAATCATGATTAATGAACCTGAATAACTTTTATAAAATTGATAATGTTGTCAAAGAAGGTATAACGCATGGTATGATTTTTGGCATATTCTGAAGAATGCTATTAACATCAATGATGAATATAATATTTCACATTATCTAATAGATTGCGAATTTTTCCCAACTATTAAAAAGTGTATCATAATTTACATGACTATTCCACCTACTAGATGTACAATAGAGAGATCATTCAGTACACTTCGCAGGGTTAAAACGTGGTTAAGGTCTATATAATGACTGAAGACAGATTATGCGGACTATTGATGTTAAGTTTACACAGAAAAAAAATGAGAAGTAAAGATAATGAAATCAAGTTCATTGACAAAGTTATAGAACATTTTTCTAAAAATAAACGCAATTTAATTTTTATGTTTAATGATTATTAATAAGAAAATGTAATAGCGCCGTATCTAAATAAATGTAATGAATCATTACATTACTAATGATATATATAAACACGGATATAATATAATGTATTATAAGCTTTATAAAATAAAATAAAATATCTTCTATATGGTTTTAGGTTTATAACGTTCATTTCGCCCCCCCCCCCTCTGAGTTTTCTTAGATGGACGCCCTTGTTCTCATCTATCATATTCTGTTTACATTTTGAATCTACGGTAAGCAGGAGAGAAATTGGAAAGCGAAACGAGAACGTGTTTAATGCGGTTAAAACGTATATACCTAATATATTGTATATAGAGTCTTCATATATTATATACATAAGTAAAATATTATTACGATTCGTTCACGTGCAAAGTGTTTTTAATTATTCGCTCAAAATTAAACAAAAATCCTGCAGATTGCACGCACTAGAAAAATTTCACGAATTCACGATTAAAAATTGCCTTCGTTCACGTTCATAATATGATATAATTATTATATTATTGAATTTTGATATTATCTATTATTGCCTATAATAGGTATGTATTCAACCCTCTTCTTCTCAAACATTTTTCTTACTACATAGGTATGTGCCACTGATTCTGCGTTATAACGTTTTTTATTTTTATAACGTTATCGATTTTTTTCGTTATAACGCGTTATAAATATAATGTTTTCAAGTCCTGTCAAACATTATAGATAAGTTTGGACGGAGTGACAGATGCTCGGCTTGTGCGTTTATGTTTACTCCGCCGTACGTGCGATCGTGTGCGTTGTGCGTCGCGGTTGATTGAACACTGCCAATAAAATATTTTGATTTTCGTACTACACACATTTTCTTTGAATGACCTTTTTTTTATTTTTTTTTTATCATTAAAATTTTAATATGTAGAAAGGTAGAGTTGCACACTTGATAATTTCGTATTACACATTGAACTTTTTGTACTACACAAAGTGTGTCAATGTGTGGAAAGGCAATGCAACCGAAGCAGTTGCTTAGGGCCCCGCGCCATATGAAACCTTAAAACATATATTTTATTGAGAACTGCGAAGAAAAACACAATACTTTTTATTTATTCCTTTCTACGTATAATTTTCACCACGATATTATTTAAGATATTTCTTCTTGCCTAACAAAACAAAGTTTAAAGAAATTACAGGGCCCCGAAAAATTAATTTGCTTGGGGCCCGGCAATTCGTAGCACCGCCCTTGCGTACTACACACAGCGGCTGTTTTTTTGTTTTAGGGGCTGGTTGAGCAAACAGCAATGGATATGAACGCGACAATACACGCACAAAACACAAATACAACGAGCATTTTTCCAATTCACGACACATATACATTTATTATACAATAATATATCATGTACCTATTTGCATTTTGCATCTTGCGTAATCACAACTTCACAAGATACTGTTGTATTCATGAATTGAAGGCTAGAGATAAGGAGATCAAACTATACCACAAAAAATACGAGACGTTGACCCGGTAAAGTAATAATAATACTCCCCCCCCCAAAAAAAAAAAAAAAACATTTACATATATTTAAATATTCTAAGAAAACTATTTACATAATATAATTATTATGATATGAAAGTCAATAACAAAACAACAGTTATACAACATAATATTGGAATTAATACTTTTATTTTAATAATTCATATATTTTTGTGATGTATGCGCACACTATTGCCCTAAATTAATGTAGACACTTATTTTATCATACCAGAATTTCAAATAATTTTATTGACTTTTTTTTATTAAAAACGCTGAGTAATGAGTAACATACATTATGTACGTACAGTGTTGGGTAGTAACGTAACGGACATTACTCGTTACTGTAACGTAGTTACATTTTAGAGTAACGTTATAGTAACTTCGTTATTTAATTTTTGTAGTAACATAAGAGTAACTACGTTAGTTTTATCTATAAGTAACTTTGTAAAATAACGCGTTACATATTTATAAATAAAAAATACAATTTATTCTAAGAAATTCATCTAAAATTGCTGATGATACATCATCATATCTGTGAAATAGTAGATATTTGAACGATTTTATGATTTTATATAATAAGTTGGAGTAGGCATGATATTGAATTTTATAATATTCGACTGACGACTATCAGAGAAAAATAAAGATATTTTTAACATTTTATTTTATTGTTTTCATTTTTACATATTTAAAAATGTTGAAAGTAACGTCATTGCAACTAGTTGCTTTTGAATTGAAAAAGTAATGTAACGCTATTACATTGCTCATAATTAATAATAATAATTTCACAGCAATAATTAATAAATGTCTAGGTAGTCACGTAGGTACCTTTAAAATGTATATCAACTTGTTTCGTTATTTTAAAATTACGTTATATAATATTGTTGTATCGAGTTTTAGATGTCTAAAAATTTGTAGTTGTATTACTTTCCTTTTCGAATGATTTATTGATGAATAATGGTCATTCTTCGTGGACTTATTATTGCTATAAACGCATTTTTTTAAATAATATATAGGTACATATATATATATATATATATATTATGTTCATAAATTATTTGCTCTTATTATACCGAAATGCGTCTCAATTTCCGGGACGCAAGTAGTGTGCAACCGAAAAAACATTGGCGTAAAACATGACAAAATAAAGAGGTATGACTGCAACAATTTCATTTTGATGATTTTCTGCGAAAATATGGCGTATGGTATGCTCCACTTCTCATTGGTCAAAAAATGATCACAAGATAATTCAAACAATCAGAATTTGTATTAGAATATTAGAATCTATATTAGATTAAATAACCTTAACAAGAAAATTATGGACACACATACATACAAAAGATAAACGAAAAAAACAAAATTTTATAAACTAATATTTTATTTATTTATAATAAATTTTAGTACGTAATATTATGTTTGTTAATATTTACTCTATTCTGTAATAAACCACGATTGACGGTTTGCATTTGACGTATCGTCATAACGAATATTTCCCTAGCCCCCCCTCCCAATCGGTATTTTAATTCAAAATTTTTATTGTCATACGTTTGTAAAGATTTGTAAAAGCAAAATTTTCGTTCGTAAAGAAAACCATAAAAAGTTATGGAACTTTCAATTTGGGGGTCTGGGAAAATGAGGAAAATCACAAGAAATATTTTCTCAACAAGAACAAATAATTCAATATATAATATAATATATATAATTTAATAAATATTACATATTACATTTTTAAAATATACATATAGTCCCTATACATCTAGAATTAATAGGTATCTATGTACAAATAATAATACGTACGTATTCACGTAAAATTATTTAAAACGTATACTTAAGGACCACTATATATAACTGCATGTAGTGGAGTGTAAATTGTTTAAAAAAAACCAGTGATTAATTATTGTTTTTTGATTTGACAAAATATGAAATGTACAAATAAAATTGACATAGTTAATAGTTTTGTAAAAATAAATGAAAATATATTTTTTCAATGTATAAAAAAAGAATATTTTATTTTCATTATTAGCCTAAACCTAGGTAGATAAATTATACCGTGGTCTTATATTTTATATATTATAACGAATTTTGTTCAGAATCGTTTTTCGAGTGTAATTATTTATAGTTTTCCTTTACCTACATAATATTCGTGGACCACATAATTATCCCAGGCCTGGATGACTCAATGAAAAATATTGAATTGTTGCCAGGCACACTGGGATAGTCGAGTGATTTGATTTGGATACCGTGGTCACCATAGTCAATTTTTACCTTATTTTTAATATTTTCTTGTGTGGCTGTTTTGTTGGGAACCCGCAATTTCAACCTTGACTGTATGACCACAAAAAACGAATATGACGGTTATTAAATACACAAACGCTAAAACGATACCGGTTCGCGAAAATCTGTTCAGTAATATAATTTTTTTTTTTTTTTAAAGTGCTGCATACTTTCATACTTTTATTTGAACTTTACGGACGTTAAAATTAGTATACACGAGTGGAAGTAGAACACAAAATGAAAATTATTCGATTATGACTGTATAATTTGGTAATATTATGAGTATTGTATTACCTAATATTAAAGTTGCACGGATTCTTAACTGCGTAAATTATATTGTTCAAATACAGTATTTTAATGTGTACACAGTAGGTACCGTACTCTTCCTCCCGAAAAAAAAAACAGTAGTTATACAACGATATATAATTGACACCAACATAATGTATAATATACCGGGTGTTTTTTAATCTCAACATAAAATACATTGTATTTTCTCAGTAAAATAATTTTATTTACTTAAAAATATATTTTTACAAAATGTTCGAATTTTCGACTAGGTATTTATTTTATTTCGAGGATATGGCGTAGTGTGAACAAATTCTGTGGGGGGGGGGGGCTATAGTCCCAACGTGATATACTAAGTTGTAAATTAATTTGTAAGAAATACCAGTACACGATCTTCCCTTAGCATGACCTTCGCATAGCCCAATCCTTTCTTTTTACCATGGCAACCTACTCTTCTTTCAGTTAAAAATTTCCTGAAATATTAAACTCGTAGAATATTATTTATTTTTTTTGAACATTTTATCAACGGCAATATTTATCAAGAAATATATAACTTTACCCAATGGATAATGCATACTCGGGAAAGGTATAATAAAAATGAGTAACGGATTAAATATAAAAATATATAGGTATAGGTACCTAATACTTATAGCAATAACACAATATTATATTGTTAAATATATAACATGTTTATAATTTTGATATTTGGCAAAGGAGAAGACAATAAATTTCCTATTATTAAATCATAGAATTTTTAATTTTAAAATAAGAAATAGGGTTCAAGCAAATACACAAGTATATACCCATCACAACTTTACTGTTTAGCCAAATACTAAATAGCTCACGCATTAGTAGGTATATACACCTTAGTTCTGTGTTAGTAGTATATTAGTGATATTAGTGATTACTGATACACTAAGGCTGATAATTAAATAAGTTAAAAGTTATAACTAAGTTAAAATTTAATTTTATATTAAACGTCAGGTACTTTTATTCAAATTAACTTTTAATTTTATAAGTTACTTATTAAACTTAACTTCACGTTGATAATATGCAAAACGATCTAAATTTTGTTAAATTTTGTGCCAAGAACAATGCAAATTTTTTTATTGAGGTGTTTTTATATCTTATTAGTATAGGCAATTATACTAGTGCATATGTAATGTACAAACAATTATATATAAACAAATACATATCTTCTTTTCTTAATTTTCTTATTATTATAAAATAACATATCATGGGATTTTACCGAGAAAGTGAGAAACAATATTTTTTCATCATTTATATCGTTTATCATAAAATTTTCCAAAAATATACACATCTTTATCCAGTATGAAATAATCTTATTTATTTATTAATTAATAATTAATATGTTATTTTTAAGAAATAATTGATTTTATGAAATATTAAATTCTTTTCATTATCATAAAACTATCCAAACCCATTAAAAATTTTATTGAATATTTTGAAATGAAATGAAAAAATGAAAACCCCTATTAAACATTTTTTTTTTTTGGAGGGGCTTAAATATATTCTATGCTACGTCTATGTTCGAGGATTTTACTAGCTTTACCTTTTTTTTTAATAACATCTAATATATTTTGTATTTTCAAGTTCATATTCTGACGTAAGATATTGTTCTGAAAATGTTTTCTGTATAGATTGCTATGAGTAAAAGGTTCTAAAAAAACTCAATAATCTAAAAAAATCATTGAGATAAAAATAGTTAAAACCTTGAATTTATTTGATACAAATATAACGCTAATAACTACAAAAACTTAAAATTCAAATTTTTGATAAGTATTCATTAAAACAAAAATTGACTGGTTTATATTAAGAAATCACCCGGTATAGAACTTGTATCCATACGTGTAAACATGTGTTTTAGTTTATATCGAGCATTTATGGTAATAATATAGATTAAAAAACATATAGTTTCATATAGCATTCATTACCGTAGACCCTGATTTAAGATGATTATCGCACTGGTTGTTTATATTATAATTATTTAGTTGTCGAAAATCTTATGTCATATACTACTATTAGTAAAAACATCTATACCCCTTCCAAAAGTGTTCATTAAATTGCATTTTCGGTACAAATATTTAAAAAAAATGTATTTAAGGCTGTTGGAATAGAAAATTCTGTTTCTGCAGAGCTTTCAAAAAGTAATCCATGCTTGCGAAACGTCGCAATAAGTCTCACAAGTTCACACATCACAGTCTAAATATATGTCTCCGCAATAAGTACCACATGTATGGCCGGGACGCATATTAACATACTGTACATTGCTACACGACCAGTAGTTTCTGATTGGTCAATTCAAATTTACCGCCGTTTTATCATATATATATATATTTTTTTTTTATCAAATATCACTATACCGATCTCCATTCATTGCATTAAAATTAGTTTAATAACTAATAATTTCAAGTTTTCAGTCATCAGTCTGTATTTGACATTTGTGACTGTGATTTTCAAATATTTGATTTACATTAAGTTGTTAGGGGGTTCTCAATAATAATTACATGTCACTGCAACAACTATTGGCGGAAATCTAACTTATTAAAAATATTAAACTATACTAAATTAAACTAATTCAAATATTTTGTGTCATACCTACATAATGATGCATTTTCTTTTTCTGAATAGGATTGCTAACTAATACAAGTTCAAAAACTGGACGACCAACCAAAAGACTATTTTTATTTCTTACCATTTACAATCACTTTCTCAAAAATTGAACTATAAAGAAACGACACACAAAGTCACTAGGAAACTCAGAAATGAGACTCGTAGCCGTCTATAAAAGTCCCAAAATCCCCCTACTAACCTCAGACCTCGATCCTCTTCTCTCCTCAGACATCGATACAATCATAGCGGGTGATCTAAACTCAAAAAACACTTCTTGGAACAGTCTCTCGATAAATCCCTCAGGTCGCATCCTTCAAAACAACTTTGACTAAAGACTAGATACATCTGTCGCTGCTCCATCTTCTCCCACCCACTACCCAAATAACCCGAACCATCGCCCCGACATTCTCGACATCGCCTTAATCAAAAACGTGCCCCTAAATTTCCAAATAAACAACTTTCCTGCCGATCTCTCTTCTGACCACTCCCCCATCTTACTAGATCTCTACCACAACGCATCCCACATTGCCCCCCCCCCCAAAAAAAAAACCCTCTCACATTATCGATTGGGAAAAATTCGAAGATATCTTAAATTCCACCCATCTCTCTCCCCCTAATACCTCGATTCTGGATTCTGAAATCTCAAAACTCACCGACACCATCTCCTCCGCAATTTCCGACTGCACCTCCGTCTTCACCCCTCTAAACTCTAAACAGGATCTCCCCCAAAATATCCTCCGCGAAATTTCTCGTAAAAGGCGCCTCCGCTCTAAATGGCAAAGAACCCGCGACCCCATCCTAAAGACCCGTTTAAACGCCCAAACTCTTCTCGTCCGCAATCTTCTCTCCTCCTATCGGGAAAAGGAATGGTTTAACCTCCTAGGTTCCCTCAATTCTGATCCCAACGACCGCTCCAACTTCTACCAGATCAATAGAGGCCTCCTCCGCAAACCGTCTCAAATCCAACAACGACTCCCTTATCTACGATCCAATTGGTAAGGCCGAACTATTCGCCGATACCATGCAAGATCAATTCACCGCTCCTAATTATTCCCTTCCTTACGACTCCGTCATTCGAAAATCTCTCCACAATCATAACTCCTCCTTCACCCATCCGAAAAACATCTTCTTCTCTGCCGGCGAAGTGCAGGACACTATTCGCGAACTCCAAAAGCGAAGCGCCCCCGGCCCCGACCTTTCCTCAAATTCCGCCCTAAAGCATCTCAACAAGCCCTTCATCCTACATATCTGTCGCATCCTCAACGGTTGCGCCCGGCTCGAATACTTCCCGATTTTCTGGAAACTTGTCACCGTCGTCATGATTCCTAAACCGGGTAAAGACCCCAAATCTCCTTCTAACCACCGTCCAATCTCCCTGCTCAACACCCTCAGCAAGGTCTTCGAACGCCTCCTCCTCACCAGACTTCAAACATATTCCTCCCCCCTCATCCACCCCGAACAGTTCAGCTTCAGGCACCACCACAGCACCACCCTCCAACTAGTAAACGTCCTAGACGACATAATTTCTGCCAAAAATCTAAGTAGGAAAACCGCAGCTGTCCTCCTCGACGTCCAAAAGGCCTTCGACAAGGTCTGGCATTCCGGCCTCATCTTCAAGTTAATTTCCATAGGAATCCCCACCCAACTCGTTAACATTATCAAATCATTTCTCCAGAACAGAAAATTTTCCATCAAAGTCGACAACAATTTCTCCTCTCACAGGAACATCTTCGCGGGGGTCCCCCAAGGCTCCTGCTTCTCCCCCATCTGTTCTCAATGTACGTTAACGACCTCCCTGTTCACCCCAAAGCTAAGGTCGTACTTTTCGCCGACGACACCCTTCTCTACGCCACCAGCAAATATCAATCTGCGGCGGCTTCTCACCTCCAAAAACAAATTAATCTCATCCTATCCGGGTTTAAACAGTGGAGAATCTCAATTAATCCCTCTAAAACATCAGCCATCTTCTTCTGTAACAAAAGCATCCTTAACACTCCAAAACCCAAAATCCTCAACACCCCGGTTAGCTGGTCCTACTCGATTAGATACCTGGGAGTTATCATTGACAGGAATCTAAATTTCTCAGCCCACACTAAATTCGTCGTCAACAAAACCAAAGCAGCAGGCCACCTCCTCTTTCCCATGATAAACAGGAAAAGCCCTCTCTTCGTCAGATCCAAACTATACATTTTCAAAGCCTACATGTGCCCCATCCTAACATACGCCTCCCCCGCATGGGCCTCCAACATTTCAAAAACAAATTGGTCCCGCATAGAATCCGTTCAAAATAATACTCTTCGCCAAATCACTGACCTCCCATTCTACGTTAGGAACCACACCATCAGGAAATTTACCAACATCCCGTCCATTCTCGACTACACCAATTCTACCTCCACCAAACTCAAACAGTCGATTTCTTCGTCCCCCTTTCCACACATCGCGTCTATCTCAACCCGCCCCGGCCTACTCAACGGCCACAAAAGAAACCGTCCTCTCAACTTCTAAATAATCTAAAACCATAAAATTCACCCCCTCACCACCTCACAACTCCTGATACATCCAACCCTCTGGTAGAAGCACAACCTTGAGACAGAGTACCCCCCCCCCCCACAAAGCAAGTCAAGTCGAAAGAACGCTACTCCTTGGCGCATCTAAATGAACGTGCTCAGTGGTTTCCACCTACTCACCGCCGTAAATACTCACACTCACTACACGGCGACCGTAGGCTAATTCCACGACCGCCGCTGCGTGGCAACAAGTGGTTGTATGTATACAGCGGAATGCATAGGTACAAATAACACACAACGAAAATAATAACTCCTGGTGACTGTCACACATGGTAGGTATACAACAACAAATAACATGTATGTAATATAAATATTTTATGTATGCGTTTATTCATTCATTACAACATAAATGTGTTTAAATAATACCGAAAAAAATTACTAAAACACAAAAGAAAATTTTAATAGTACAAAAAAAAAAAAATTAATCAATCCTAGTCTGAATCTGAGTCTGTGTCTGTATCACCTGTTCCTATCGTTAAAATATGACGTGCGCCTTCTTCTGGTTCTTCGTCCATAATTTTGTCAGTTATGTTGTCGATGTTCCAAAATTTATATTCCTCCTTTACCACGTGCCCAACAAAATTCGTCCACATCTCCGGTGTTACTTGTTCCACGGCACTTTTTAATAACTCTTTAACATTTTTTAGTTTAAAAGTGTTGTTATAGGTCCGAACATAGTTTTTGACAGACGACCACGCGAGCTCCATTGGGTTCAGCTCGCAATGGTATGGAGGCAATCTTAATATAGATTTGTTGTTGTCTTTTGTGTACTCATCTATTACGTATTTATCGCATTGCGATTTCAATGTTCGGACTTTTTCTAACAACAGCACTTTTATTGTTGGCTGGGTAACCATTTCACCTTTACTTTCCAGCCAATTTATAATGTCTTGTTTTTTCCAAGACATCACTGGAATCGTATCTTTTTTTACGGAATGATATGAAGCATTGTCTATTACAATAACGGCATTTTCTTTTAATAACGGCAAAATTTTTATAAACCATTCAAAGAATGTAGCGCCGTTCATTTCGTCGTGGTAGTCTGATGAGTTGGTTTTTGATTCATAACACAAAAGGCCCTCAGAGACAAAGCCGTCAGTCGATCCGATGTGCAATACAATGAGTCACTTACCTTTTCCTGAGGGTTCCTTTTATCCTGTGGTGAGACTGTCGATCCATATTCTTGTATGCGTTTCACCTGCGTTGACCCACGTCTCATCTAAGTAATATATCGGTCTGTTGTATGCTCTGTATTGCCTTATTTGATCCAAATATTTTCGGCGCCAACATTGTATGTCTTCTCTTTCGAGAAGTGCACTACATCGAGATTTTTTGGCATAAACAAATTGTAGATCCTTCAATATTTTTTGAAATGATGAACGTTTAAAATTCGGTAAAGTTTCGTCTTCATTAATGGCTATTAACATCTTCGCAATTGTAGGTACTTCACGGTTCAACCAAAAGCCTTGTATTTTTCGCCTAATGGCATTTTTGTCAAAATCGTCCACCTTGTCAAATATTGTAGGTCTGAATTTTTTCTTCTTAGGCGATGAAACTGTACCTTCTTTTTTATATTTGGTCAATGTTGTTTGTATTGTACGTTGTCCAATACCACTTGACTTAGAAATTTCAACAAGCATTTGTCTGTAGGTCAATCGGGGACTGTCTGGGGTTTCACGTTGTTGATTAACTTTGTCTTTGTACAGATTGATGATAATCTGCTTTTGACCAGTACCAACAAACTAAAGAAAATAATATAAATTTAAAAATTAAAAATTTGCAATAGAAAAATAGTCGGTATAAATACACTTTTTTTTTTACCATTTTTTTTTCGATTTTTTTTTATGCTATTTTATAGTATTTTTTTATCTGTAATCAGAAATCCACGGACTCAAGTAGTTCAAAAGTTACAGCTATTTGAATTTACAGTATTATCGTTGCGCAAGGCAACAAGTGGCGCGGCGCATTGCGCGGAGGACGAACATGGATCTGTTACCTACCCAACATGGTGTTCCACAACAAATCGGGGGATATTTACGTAATTGAGATTTGAAATTTGCGTAAAAAATAACATAAAACAGCATAAAAATTATCGATAAAAAATGCGCCCGGTAAAGTGTATTTGTTCCAAATAGTCATAGGAACACTTACTTTTCCACGAGGATTTATTGTTGGAAGGAGAAATCTCGACGAGGTCCATGATGTATTTAGTAGTCTAAGTACTAAAATAGTAAACACTAAAAACAATGGTGTGCTAAAACACGCAAAAAAGAAAACTTGGTGTATGTATGGCAAAACGTAAAATACAGTAAAACACTGCAGTACGCGCTGTATACACACAACCACTGACAACTATTAGCGGCGGTGATAAACCGGCGGTGAGCTACGGTGGGGAATGCGCGAAAACGGACGAGTTTTGGTCGCCACCCAGTAGCGTTCTTTCAATGGCCGGACTATAGTTATTCATTTTTTTTTTTTTTGTCTCTAGTATAATTTTTTCGCCCCAATTCATGGAGTTGATCAGAAATTTCTCATTTAGACGTTGGGTACTCTCATTATCGTTCCAGCTTCGTATAATAACTCTTCGAAAATCCATAATATCTCGCTAGAAACAGATATATTATCACCTTCGTCTCGATACTTCATTAGCATACGTAATCTATACTATATATGTGTACCAGGGATGAGGGAAACTCAAAGTAAGTAAAGGGCCAAATTTCGAAACTTAATATGATTGCAGATGTAAATTTGTATTTTTTATTATTATTATATATGAAACGAATTCATCAACATATATTTTATGTCTACGATAAGAACTAATGTCCAAGTTTAATAATGTGTTGTTTTATTATTGAAAATGTCTCCAAGATCCAATTATTTACCTGGTCACTCTTACCATATATTTGAAGTAAATTATAGTAAAATTTTCACCATTACAAAAATGTCGAAATACAGTCTGGGCCGAATGAAAAGGAACGGCGGGACAGATTTGGCCCGCGAGCCGCCAGTTGACCATCCTTGCTATATGCTATATACCAGGGGTGGTCAAACTGCGGCTTGTGAGCCGCATGTGGCTCTAGAATTAATTTCGTGTGGCTCTTGAAACCAAGAGAAATAATAATACAGATTTTAAAAAGTAAATAATAAATATTATAATTAAATAGAAACTCCGCCCAGTCTGACAACGCTTAACTTTTGTAATGACCAGGTAGGTAACATTGTTTATGTATCACTTTTTTGTGGAGTTGACTACTTAATGACACTCCAGTGGTTGTTAGATTTGGCTATTTAGATTTTTAAATATGTGGTTTTAAAAATGCTAAACATATTATTACAAGGAAAAGAAAATCTTATTTCTAATTTAGCGCAGAGTGTATTTAACTTTAATAGCAAAATTTACACTCTTTCGGAAATACCTTGAGGCTAAAATATTCGCTCATTTCAAACGTTTGAAAAAATTACTGAATGCCTTCCAGACGTTCAACTAGCAATATAAGATTATTTGTGTAAAATGTCTGGTCTTGCTGAAGAAATCAATGGCATATTTATTGATTTGAGAACACTTAAACCTTCACTTTCATGCCTGAAAAATTATTTTGCTGTTGATCTGTTCTGTTTCATCAGTGACTACAAAGGATACAGTAGCTGTAAAATTAGAGATAACAGAACTGTAAGGAAACGATGGGCTAAAAGAACTGAAACTAAATGGCGTTTTGGCCACAGAATTGTGGAAGAAGGTTTTAAAATAAAAATACCTACTAACAAAAAAGTGTTCCAATAGACATCCTAATATTTTGGACTACTTATGTGTGTGAATCACAGTACTCAACACTTAAGTTCATTGAATAGAAATATCTATCTGAACTAACTCTAATGAACATTTAGATAAACTCGTACAAACCGCATTTAGCAATTATTAGCCGGATTTCAAACAACTTAACAGAACACTTGAAAAAACACTTCTCAATAATAAAATCATTTTACTCTTTTCAAAATTTTTTTACACATATGATTACATGTGATATCTTCTAATCTATGATAATAAAAATCAGAGCAATTGTGTGCAACGTATTTTCGTATTTTACAATAATCGAGAGCTTGTATTTATTTTCTATTGGCTCCAACATATTTTTCTTTATATTTTACGGCTCACGAATCTCTTATCGCCGGCCACCCCTGCTATATACATATATCCTATTCAATCCACATAGTATAGGTAATCTCCAGTGAAATTAATATTAAATTACACGTATGAAGTTTACTGAATACATAAATTACATACCGAATAGTAATTATACGACTTTTTTAAAAATCATTAAAAACATATGATATATCATATTATAAACATACCTAAAATCCAGTGCCATCCCGAGAAGGGGAGGGTGTCTCACCCCCCCCCCTAACTCTAAAAACAGTCGGCAAAATTAAGTAGTTCATCAGTTGGCAAATTTAAGTTCAGTCGGCAGCAAAATGGGGAAAAAGTTGATTGCCTTTTTTTTTGGGGGGTTTTGCTTATTCTTTATGTTTTGAAGAGAAGTACTATATTATTTTTCTTCGGGACGACCCTGCCAATGTCAACCATATATTTATTAACAATATCACAAACGCGTAATATATACGAACGAATATATAAATTATTATATTATCGTATTGCGATTCGTGATACAAGACAGCAAGGCTGGGCAAGTTAACGATATTTCTTAACTCGTCAAGTTAAGTTAATTGAAAATAATATAAGCCAAGTTAAGTTAAAAGTTACTCATATATTTTTTTAAACTTTTTAAAGTTAAAAGTTAACTTTGAAAAAAAGTAACTTAACTTGGTTAAAAGTTTAAATTTCCTAATTAGGAAAAAAAGTCTACATACCTATATATCGTGAAAAGGTAAAAAAGGATGGTTATTCTTTACGCTCGCATAAGCTATTGGTGACTTCTTCTGCCTGAAAAAGTGTATACATGTAAAAATAATAATACAATACGTCATTTGAAAACCCAAACACATAAATTAGAAATCAGAAAATAACTTCTAACTGCCAAGATACCTACATTATTTTTTGATTCACACTAATGTAGTATAAAATAAGCAGTACTCATCACTTCAATATATTATTTTCTATACTGAGTAGACCAGCCTTCGTGTAGTTAAAAAAACTGGGCCCGGCTCAATATGGAAAATTAACTGTAAATAAAACCTTTATTGTTTGTATTAGGTACATTTTTTGATAAAAAGAAAACAAATTCCGAACCTTATAAATGTGTTTAAAAGTCATAGATTTTTGTGTAACTTTTAACCCACCTTTCGTACAAAAATTCAAAGACTTATTACTAAAAAAAATGTAGGATATAAAAATAACTACCTATAAATTTAGAATGGTTATATTATATTATATGGATATGAAATATTATTTATGCAACTTTGTGTGTTTATCGGTTTTGCTCCTCCAGTGTTGCGGCACATTATTTTGCGGCCGTTATATTTTATCGTCCGACGTGCAACCATAGTATCTATCATAGAGTACTCTATGATATCTATGGCCGTGGTCAAAATATATACTTATTTATCTATGGCCGTGGTGGCGATAACTGAAAATTGATATATGAATATTTTTCATTTTAAAGTACATACCTATACACAATTAAATTATTTAATTATACCTATATAATAATATAGGATATTTTTTTAATTAAATACATACAAATTATATAAAATTTTAATATATATTTATTATATTCTGTCACTGTCTGTTAAGTATAAAGTGTTAATAAGTTTTGAATTTTTTTTTTTTTTTTTTTAGCTTTACTTTTATACCTATCTATTCTGTGCTTTTATTTTGACTTTTCTTCATTATGAGTGTATATACTGACCGCGCATTCTCATCATGATATAATGAGATATGACATACATTAATATATCACTTTTATGATTTGCACATGAAAATTGTATTCATCAAAGAAATTGTTTAAAGTCAGTTCAAATACATCATTATGGTCACGAACTTGGAAAATTAATTTTCAACGGATGACAAATTCATTTGGATGAGTCAAACCTTCTCATGATGTAAGATTCACTAGTGGCCAGCTTCTGGTTTTTCACCACCTATATAAAGTTTTGCCTGAAGAAGTAATTTAACTTTATACTTACCAGGAATGTTGATAATGCGTTGGCGTCTACAGGAAAACTGATGAAAATGAACTCTAATTATGATTAAATATACAATATATATTTATTACATAATAACCTAACTTAGGCCTTAATCTTGTAATTGAAATGGATACCTACTTTATTTATGTATCTAAAGATATTAAACATTTAAAGATTAATATTTAAAATTTTATACAGACTAAATTTTTATAAATAAAATGATATTGAATAAAATAATTTATATTAATTGATATATTATATAAATTCCAAAATGATTAGAACTGTTCACACACTTACATACAGTTGACCTAGAAACGCCATGCAATCTGCAATCGCCAACTGATATGATCCAGTTAAATAAAATTTTATTATAGACCAAAAAGCCTAACAAAAATAAGGGTGCTTCAGGTGCTTGTGATGTTCCGATTTTAATTCTGAAAATATATTAAGATTCGGCGAGTTATTTACTAGAGAATGTTGGAAGTAATTTCAGGCCCCGGACACCAATAAAAATTAACACGGTAAAGATACTTATCACACAAAAACGTGGCGGCCATCTTCCCGTTTGTTCATTCTATGTATTTTGTATAATCACACAGTATAATAGTTCAAAATATTGATAATACGATTTGTGTTTTCATAATAAAGCGATAATTTATACACTAAATAGATAAGATGAACAAACGGCAAAATGGCCGTCACTTTTTTGTTTACATGGAAGTGACCCTTCTGCTTTAATCTATTCTGTGGTAATTTTTCTATATTATGTTTTATTTTCATATGACAAAGGTTTGAAAATTTACTAATTTTCAAAAATTAAATACTCTTTTTAAAAATTGTTCAGCCAAAATATAAAAATTCTGCTTCCAACATTCTCTAGTAAAGAACCTACTGAATCTTAATATATTTTCAGATTTAAAATCGGAAAATTCTAAGTACTATTATTTTCGCTAAGCTTTTTGGTCTAAATCAATGAAATAATACATCGCCTTTCAACCGCCTTAATGCAATTATATTACTGCTGCATTGGAGTTAACGGATTGTTTCTATTATCATTATACTCGAGATATACTTCAATTAATTATAATATCTTTAATACAGTTAATTTTGAAAGCCGATATATTTCCAAAAATAATTTGTCATCAAGATCGTTGAAATAGTTTTTTTCGATTAATCCCTAAAAAGATAGATAATAGGAATATTAAAAAAGTAGTTACTAAAATAAACGTATTTTTAATGTAAAACTATTACAAATATTCTTCGAAAAAGACACCTGTACTTTTTCAGCTACTATTGTAATTTGTATGTTATAAGTACTACTTATATGTACCTATGTTATAGCTATACTACTTACCTACATATTAAACAATCGTCAAAATTTTCCCTTCTATTATTTTCCAAATAATCAATATA
This sequence comes from Pemphigus obesinymphae, assembly GCA_025469235.1. Classification (NCBI taxonomy): domain Eukaryota; kingdom Metazoa; phylum Arthropoda; class Insecta; order Hemiptera; family Aphididae; genus Pemphigus; species Pemphigus obesinymphae. The sequence continues at coordinate 1,423 of JAIPRL010008713.1, read as the reverse complement.
TCATATTTTAGCGTCAATTTTATCAGTACCTACCTACCCATCTTTATACATTAATGTAATTATAATTTATTAATTAAACAATAAAATTGTATTCAATAATATTTTTATAATATATATTATCATTTGTTATCCATTCATGTTAAATTTTAACAACCAATATTTGGATGATTAAATTAACATGTTAGTGAAATTTAAACCCATGTTAACTTTAACAATTGTCAATGAAATCAAATTATAACTAAACGTCGTTTAACATTATGTTAAATCATTTAACACTATGTTAAACTATTAACAATTATTGGTGAAACCAGCTGTGTATGTACTATGTGTCTAAGCAGCAGTTATTATAATCTATGATTTCTTGCCCAGTGTTGTTGGCAGGTGGGGGAAAAGTCAATACGCTATCTCGTTTTTCGATTTCGAGTTCGCGCTCTAGTAGGTACATAGAAAAAGATTATACGAATAGGTAGGTACCTATAGTTTATTTGATCATAATATAGTTTACATATAAATTTCCATGCTTCTGAAGGAAAAACCATTACTATTCTGCTAAAAATAGTCGAAAATAAAATAAAATTCATTACCTATATATTATTATCAAGTTACAATAATTTAATGTAACTATTATATTATTTTTAATACGTACGCATAGGTAGGTAATTTATAATTGTTTTGAACACGTATTCTGGTATTCACGAAAACGTAATAAATCTGTGGACTGTGACATCGAAGACGAAAAATTTGTAGTCATATAGTTGCAAATTACAATCATTTATATTAATACCTATGATGATTTAATTTTTCGAATATAATAAATTGTAAAAATCTGTCCAGATGTAGATGACGGTATGGAGTGAAGAAGAGTCGGTCATCGACCATAATATTTGGTTTTAGCAAATACCTACTATAAATGATAATACGGGAAACTCAAATCTCAATGATATTAACTTGCGACATAGCGATAAATTTCACTGGTGGTTGCCTATATAAAATGCCTTAAAATATAATCGTTTAATCTATGTTTATTATGAACAAGAATTAGAATTTACACAAAAAATTATAACACAGAATGATATGGCGACAAATAATAATAAAGGATACTTTTAGCAAATAGGTACTATAATAATCTTCCTTTTTAAAATTAGTAGAACAAATAACTCGACCCTTAATGGAATTAACTCGAGTGTTTTTCAAAACCACTAATCAAATTTTGATCCAAAGTTAATTCTACCCACTGTATATAACTGCAATATATAAAATACTAATTGCACAGACAATTAAAAAAAGTATCTAGCCACCAGGGTTGCCAATTATCCAGTTAAGAAAATCGGGACTTTTTTCCAATTTGAGAAAATTTTCTTCAGGTTTTAATATATTATAAAGGCAATCACTTCTGTCAAAACCCATTATAATATAAGATATA
>JAIPRL010008712.1:0-19591 GCA_025469235.1 Pemphigus obesinymphae | reverse complement strand
TCTCCAAACCAAGGCGTAGATCTACCCGAAGTCCAAAACTGCGTACAAGTTATCAACATCTCCCATATATCCCACTGTGAAACCACAACACCAGGCACCATTGAGCATATCATAAAACATCTCCCAATGAAGAAAGCACCGGGTGAGGACCAAATTACAAATACAGCCCTCAAATACCTACAAAAATCAAGTCTCCTTCTTCTAACAAAAATATTCAACGGCTGCCTCCGCATCGGTTACTTTCCCAAATTATGGAAAAGATCAATAATCATAACAATCCCGAAACAAGGCAAAGATCACAGCAAACCCGAGAACCTTCTCATCTTGCACTTCTATCATCTATATCAAAAGTCTTTGAAAAAATTATCCTCTACAACCTTTGGACGTTCATCGGCCGAAAAATCAGACCCGAACAATTTGCGTTCCGCGCACATCATTCGACCACCCTCCAACTTGTAAAATTAATGGACAACCTTGTACAAAACATCAACAACAAGGAAAAAACGGCTGCAGTATTCTTGGATGTCGAGAAGGCTTTTTGATCGTGTCTGGCACGATGGATTAATATTCAAGCTCCATCAGTTAGGCACATCAATCCAACTCCTCAAAATCATCACTTCCTTCCTTATAGAACGCTCATTTAAAGTTAAAACAGAAAATTCCCTCTCACTCAGTAGGCCAGTTCTCGCTGGCGTACCACAAAATAGGGGGGAGGTATATTTTCCCAAAACCTTATAAATCGCTGTGTATATATATAAAAAAAAAAAAGATAATTTATGTAAATTTGACTATGAATTTAATACAATTCAATAATTGTTTATTTGCCGTATTGTTTTCTGCGTTCATTCGTACACAATTATAATTATTATACTTAGGAATGTAGCAAAACTAATCTATAATTAAATAATTTTATTATGTAATTATATTATATCTCTCCTTTCGGAATTTATACTTGACTAATATGTTTTGTAAAAATTCTCAAGTTAAAAATTTAATTTAATTTTTTTTTTTTAATCGTTTGCAGTTTTTTAAATTGATTATTTTGTATACCTATCTCCCAATTTTAAAGTTGTTTATTTATATAACTATTTGATATACAGTATACATATTTTATATATAGAATTACAAGATATTATGTTTTTTCGTGATATATATATATGTAGAGAGAGAGAGAGATTATAGAAATAATACAAAACTAAGAGAAATTTTTACGTTGTGCCTAGTCAGAATTGTTTTTTTGGTGGAAGGATAGTAAAACAAATTACTTTTGTCCCCCCCCCCCATCATAAAAAAATTCCAAGTTATGCCTACTGGGAAAATTACCTCTCTAAGTACCGATACCTTATGATCTATAATTAATATTGAATCAGTAAGCTAGCTTTACTCATAAACTTCTACCCAAAAAAGTATTTTTACTGTTGCATACAAAAATATTACATTATTATAAAATAAATATTATAATTTCTCACTGCATTCAGAATATATAATTTATACAATGTGCAAATAATATTGGTAAAAAAAAATAATATATTGTATTGCATTTTTTTCTTTTTACTCAATACATTTTTTTATTATAAAATTAACGTTAATCGTTAATAATAATTATAATTTTTGAACTTAAGTGGAGCTCATCATAAAGAAAGGAAATGATTACCTTCTCCACTCCAATAATATGTTTTGAGTATCACACGTGTCACTGAACACGTTTATACGAATCGTCATATTTAAAATGAATAATATCTTTAGAATGAACTCGGTGTGGTAACCCAATGTTGAAAGTTTTTAAATGTTTTTCCACCACCTTTAAAACAAGATACTTTACACTTTTCGAATATCGATATAAATGTGAAAATATATATTCCATAATAAATCTTGCAAAATAAGTAGGTACTCACTAGAATCGATATATCACGTCATTTTTGTACATTATCGCACGATTTTGACGCTTGAGTGTCAGCGTGTCGCTTGATGTGGCCATAATTAAGAGTTATGTGACACATAAATTTGTATAAGGATTTCGTAGGAAATATCACGAAACATTTGTATTTTAATTCATATTAATACTCTAAAAATAAATGTAAAAATCCCAGTTCATCAAACGTAGAATAAAAATTTCAAAAATGTCGTCATTGGGTCAACCAATCCATATACTAATGAATAATAGTATCATAATAAATTATACTCGTGATAGTCTTCATTTTAGAAACACTTATATTACACGCAAAATTCCTTCACTAAAAATATATACTCGGCGACATGACAGCGAAGTGATGTACACTTATAATTTCGACGTATTTTTGAAAATACGTTTTCTATCCGGAAAACTTATGATTTTTTTTTTTACTTTTATTACTAGAATTTTGTTGCCAATACAAAAGCAAATATTTCACGATATTCCTCGTAAAATCCGTACGCGAATAATGGACGTGTCACGGAAATTTTTCAAATTTTGAGGCGACACACTTAAGCGTCAAAATCGCCCGAAAAAGTGCAAAAAAAAAAAAAAAAAATTGCAGATATTACTGCAGGTTTACATTGATAATAGTCTTTACGTTTTACATGAACGTATCTCGGCGAATAAACCTCGGGTCTAATGTCGGGAGGCAATCGTTTTTTTTTTTTTTTTAATATTTCATCGCCGAGCACTAGGTATATGTTATTATGTGTTTAAATTCGTTTTAAAAATGTCCTGTACAATAATATAAGTGTGTATGATACTAACATCATTATTAATACTTACCGACGGTCGGAGTATGACAACCACGGGGTACCGGTATACGTATTCTAACCACCTGGTATACACCTATATACCACGGTATGTACGCCTAAATGGTCGGCCGCTGGTGCTGCCCGTCCGGCAGATGTACCGGCGGCCCGCCGCAGCATGATATTGTTGTACACGGTACGCGAACGACGCGGGAACGCGGAGTTGCGGGCGGTACGGCTGGCTCGCCGGTTACGAATGAGTTGCACGGCGGCGACGGCGACAGGATGTCGGGACGACTGGGGCGAGTCGACGGGACTACTAGTTGAACGCGCGCCGCCGAACGTGTGTGCGGCGGCGGCGGAGCGGGCGGACAAGTACTTAGTGATGGGCGCTAATCGAGTGAAAACTGTCGAACAACTCGGTAGTTTTGAAGTATCTATTTATTCGATTGTTTTTAAAAACTATCGAATATTTTTAATCACAACCGATTAGCTATATCGGACTACCGAAACTACCGATTGTTTTTAAAACTATCGAAACACTATCGTGTAGTATTGGTAATATACACAGATATATTTAATGTATTTAATGTATATATCTGTGGTAATATATCAGTAATCACTTATCGTATTATCTATTATGACTATGATAATATCTACCCAGTATCCACGTGTATTCCACAGATACAATGGATAAAAATGTGACTATTAATATATATATATATATATAATAATAATAATATGTAGTAAATAGTATATTATACTGAAGTCTAAAATATAAAACGCCACCGTCCCATTTTAAATGATATATATAGGTAATCAATTGAGGATAAATACTTGGTGTGTGTGTGTGGGAGGGGGAGGTGAAATATTTATTGTTATAAACCTTGACATAATCTACATATTCACAATCGCATGAAAACCATCGAGAGAGTATTATTGGCACTTGCGTGCGCCCGACCGCCCACCGTCGTACTCCTCTTTTGCCGACCGAATTATAATAACGATAATTGGGGCTGGAATTTTAACGCTTTAAGGCCGGAGGTGTGTTTAGAAATTTGGCGGCCCCGAGACTAATATGTTTTGAAGCCCCTGAAAAAAAAAAAGAAAATAGTGATTATACCATTTTTCCGTCGTTTAAAAATCCTTCGAAAATGTATGGATATTTTTTATTTTTAAGTTGAACAAAAAAAAAAAAATGTTTTCGACTTTATCTATAGCCACCCCTAAAAATCCCCCCTTAATACGACCCTTGGGGCAACTAGTAAGTCTCGCACTTACCTATAGTATTTATAACAGTGGTGGTTTAATGTGTACAATTATTAGTATATATTAGACGATCGAGTGATCGAAATGCGTATATCGACACACGGGGTCCCCGGTTTGACTCCTAGGCAGCGAATGAGGTAACAGACCAGATTTTTCTCACTGAGTTTTAATTTCCTGTACAAGCCGGCCATAATTAACAAACACGTCCAATAATTTGGTAGCTATCAAAAACCATCTACGGGTCAATATAACATTGGAGATGTACAGGTATAATTAAATATAATATCTAGGTACTTATTATTATTATTTCTTTTTTGAAAAAATTATTTTTTTAATTATTATTCAAATTGACAACAAATATGTTTATAAACATTTTTAATAAATGAAAATTTCTCATTGCAAATTAATACCTAACTAAGTACTGTTTATTGGTGGGAAATCTAATATATTTCTCAGTTTATATAATACATAGGTATTCTCGTTTTTTTATATTTTCGAGAAATGAATTATTCTTACAATTATAATTATTTATAATTATTAGAAACGACAAAAATAACTTTATTTTTATTCAACCATTTTGATAGTAGACATAATATGAAATCAAAATGTATTATTATTTCAAAATTAACTTAACTGAGTTTTAATTAAAAGTAATTCGTTATTTAAAAGTAACCAAAAATAAGTTAAGTTAACAAAAATCAAATATAAAAGTTAAGTTAAAAAATTAACAAAACTTTTAACTTATTAACTCGTTAATAGGTACCCAGCATTGCATATGCATAATATTATGTTGATTTTCAAAATTCCAATTCTGCGTAAATCTGCAATTGAAAACTGTATAAGAGTATATACTATATATATACTATAATAGTATAGTTAATAAATATTTAAACAAAAATTATTTAATACCTAATACTATAAAATTAATATTCTAATTCTATACCTACTAAACATGTATTTCAAATACAGCCGTCGGACTGTGTGATTTCAAGACGTCACAAATGTAATATGTGTATTGCATCTTCACAGTTAAATAATTGTTGGATAAATATTTAAAGACAGTAAAAATGTGGCTTTTGCCATCTAAAATTAATAGTTAAGTATAATTTGTATAGTAATGTATGTGCAAATATATTTTTGGCTTATAAGTCTACTGACTTTACCGGTTACTCAAACACCATGTAAAATGTCATTTTCAACATTAAAATACATTAAAATTTGGCTGACAAATACACTAAATAACGAAAATATAGAATCATTTAAGTTGTAACAAAGAAAGAAAACAAGAAAAATAGAAAAGAGAACATAAATTTCTATAGACGGTAAAATTAAAGACACCAGCGAAGTCATGAAAAAACAACTATTGTTATAATAATAATAATTTAAAAAATTAAAAACTGAAACATGTACACGTTTTGATCTTTTAAATCCAATAAATATTGTACCCGAGTAATAAGCATTCTAATAAATAACGTGACAGAGTGAAAAAGTACCTACCTACTGTAGTACGTTATTTGAAATATATAGTATATTATGCTATTACAGTGCTTCTCAACTCTACTGCATTTTAAATATGAACGCTTATTATTCCGAAAAATCGAAAAAATCTTGCAAAATCAAAATATGTAAATTCTCATAAAAATATATTCTTTAAAAATTTATAATCTTTGATTGTCATTTAAAAATTAAAATTTGATATAGCCTTAACAAATAATAGAGGAGATAAAATTTTAAAACTATAGAATTGTACCTATACAAATACATAAGTGTAATTTATATAATAATAAGTCAACATACTATAAATTGTTAGCTATTTATTTACATGTAGCCAACATAATATGCAAATTTCACTTTTGAGCTATGAATGTTAAGAGTAAAATTTCGTTAAAAACTATTGTTATAAATGTATTATTCATATAGCTTCTAAAATTGTTTTTCATTAAATTATAAAATATTTTTTAATATATATTAGGTTTAATTTTCACATGATTCTTCAATGCACACAATTAATATAAACACTAGGAAATAAATCTGATGCTAACCCGTGAAAATAATACGTTGCACTTTTTAATTCTCTAATTAAAATATATATATAACTGAATTAAATTTTTTATTCCTTAAAAGAAATTTATGGTTTTTGTCAAATGTTGGTAAGTTAACATCATTGATTGAACGTAAAATAAGTATATTTTCGTCTTCATTTGAATATTTTAGTTTTATATTCGACAAAACGGTTTCTCATTCTGACGATTATATTACATTGTAAATAACTTTGTTTTTCAATAAAAAATTATAAATTTATTAATCTAACTAACCATAATCGTAAAGATCCTGTGACGAGAGTTTTCAAATTCCTATTGTTCTTATTACAGATTACAAGATAACATACTATTGGATTATGCATTAACGTATAGGAGTATTCACAAATATGCAATATAATTATCATTATTTTTAATATTTGCATAAATGATATATTTCTATTAATGTGGGGTCATATTCACTATGATGATATATTATTATTTTACTTAAGACTTAACCTTACCAAAACCTAAAATTAAATTTAAATATTTTCCAAATTTGATATGGTAAAAAAATTTAGTGGTTAACCAGAAAAATTGTATTCGTTTTATTATTAATTATATCCATAAAAATGCCTGTCGTAAAAATAATACCAAATACCATATACAATGTACCATATGTATGGTATACAATGATATTTATAACTTTACAGAATAGCTGGACAAGTTACTTATTTTATTAAAACTATTTGAAGTTTAGCTACAATAGAAAAAATAATAACTATATTATTGTTTAAAATGTCTTTGTTAATTTAAAAATGTGATGATTAATTTATATTGTATGACTGTTGAAAAAAAAACTAGTACGGTCACAGAGTTAAATATTAGGAGTATTTTCTCAACTAAATAAGATAAATACGAAAAAAATTAAACGAAAATGTTCAAAAACACAAATATATAAATTTTTGAATAACTAACTTAATTATTAAAAAACTTGAAGTTAAACGTTACATTGTTATAAAAAGTAAGTGATTAGGTTAATATACATTTAAGAAATATCGTATAACGTACCTTTTAAAGTGTTAAGGTTGTTACTGGCCAGCATCACTTACCAATAAAATTACAACTAGTGTATGTGTTTACTTCAAATAACAATAAAAAAATTATACAATTTAGATAAGGCTTAAGAAGATGAAATTTTAATATTAAAGTTATACATCAATTGTTTATTTCAACATCATTGATTTTCACTGGTTATTTTGAGTATTTCTCACACAAAGTAATCCTTAGATGTGAGATGATAATTTGAAATACAGTTCCTTGTTTTCTTCTTCTGATTGAAGGAATTGAAAGGGCACAAGGTTCTCCTCAAATGCTATTTTCAGTATTCATAAATATAAAACCGTAAGGTACTCCTCCTTACTAAGTTTCATTCTTTATTCACAATGACATCTAGAAACAATTTTTTTACCTAGTACACATTAATTATACATATATTGTAGATGTTATATATGTTATGGATAGATCGCATAAAGTTAGTCTGGAAATTTTGCAAAATATTATAGAATTGTTGGAAAAAACTATTGAAACTATAACGTTCAATGAAATAAATCAATACAAGGTTATTAATTGAGAAATAAAATAATTACTGAAAATTGGCAAATTTTTAAGAATAATTGAGTTTCGGGGTAATAATAATTTGATTGATAACAGAGTGGAATGCACAGATTACGGCATACATTACATAAACTTACATAGTTTCAAATATTACGTGTTGTTATATCCCATGTTACAGTTGGTTCGATTGCTGAGCTACAACTTGAAGTCCTTTGGACGGTGCTCGAGCACGGCTCCTCGTAACGGAGTTGAAGTGGCGGGTGGTGTGCATCAACACGGACGAAGACGTGGCTGCCGGAGCCAAATTCAGTGGGCACGAAGATACATTTGGCCGAGTCATGGTTCGTAGTATGATATGGGGAGTTCTGGGATCGTCGCCCAACCTCATCACCACCCGTCACCCATCCATGGAGATGGTAATTTAGATGGATGGGTAGAAATGAAAAAAATGAACTCGCTAACATAAACGAAGTGTGTAGAGCGGTCCAGATTTTTGATGATTAATTTGAATTAAAATTCAAATTTCCGATTTAATAATAAATATAATAAAATATAACTGATAAAAAATAAGAGAAATAAATATAATTCAAGAAATTCAAAGTAACAAATGTTTACCAATAGGGAAAATTTCAAATAAATAAAAAAATAAATTTTATTAAATAATAAATTTAATAATATATTTTATTAAATAAATTCAAAAATCCAAATAAATAAAACACCATAATTCATAATTTAAATACAATACAAAATTCCATTTTTTTAATCGTATATTTTCTTGTATAAATGATTGTTCATCTTTTCGTCTTTCCTAAAAAATACATACTCTTATATTTTAATTGTATATATAATTAATAATCTGTAAAGATATATTTAAAATTTACACGCTCTATTTCGAGTTTTCGATTTTCCTAAAATATACATATTGGTATATTTTAATTGTATATATAATTAATAATCTGTATAGATATATTTTAAATTTACATGATCAATTTCGAACTTTCGATTTTCTATTTCCAATTTTCGATTTTCTTAAAAAATACATATTAGTTTATTAAATAATAATCTGTATAAATATAACCAAGGATAGGCAAGTTAATCAATTAGTTGTAACTGGTTTAAGTTTAAATTTATCTTAAATTGTGTATCTAGTTACTAGATACAAGATACCTACTTTGAAAATATTTACCTAACTGATTACAAGTTACAATTGCAGTAACTTAGTTACATTTAAAGTTACATGTTACCTATTTATTTATGTTCATTACTTCAAGAAAATAATAACTCCACTAAATATTTGTTTGTATGAGGTGTTCCATGAGATACCATGGTGCATGCTGTTTGTAGATGATATAGTACTGATAGGAGAGAGTTCTGAGGAAGTGAATTGTAGACTTGAAGAGTGGAGTAAGAGTTTACTCTTGAAAGTAAAGTAGACTTATTATGAGTAAAACAGAATATTTAGAGTAGGTATGATTTTTGGTAAAAGGAAATACAGAGGGAATAAGCAAAAGACTAGAAATAAAATTCAATGGAATTGTAGTGGGAGGGGTTGAGAGGTTTAAATATTTAGGGTCCGTTGTACAGAAAGATGGGGGCTTCAAGAGGATATAAAACACAGGATTAAGTGTGGATAGATGAAGTGGAGAGAAAATTCAGGTGTTTTGTGTGACAAATAATCCCTATTAGGTTAAATGGTAAATTTTATAAAACAGTGGTGAAACTTGCAATGATATACGGAATAGAATTTTAGGCAGTAGATAGGAAGATAGAACAGAGATGCAAATATTAAGGTGGGTGAGTGGTGTAACTAGAGAGGATTAGTAAAGTATTAGAGGCAGTATAGGAGTAGCTTTGATAGTTGATAAAATGAAGGAGAATAGATTAAGATGGCCGTATTATGTATTAAGGAGAGAGTAGAATGAAACAGTAAGATTTAATATAAGAATTTTATGTTGATGTAAAAAGAGGGAGAGAAAGACCGAAAATAAGGTGGCGGATGTGATGGCAAGTGATATGTGGAACATGGAGATAAAGGAAGAAGATACGGGAGATACGAGTTAAGTGAAAATGTAGTACTAGGGTGACCGACTCCAAATAGTTGGAAGGGAAGGTGAAGGAGAAGAAAAAGATGGAGTTTACAATATAATCGATCCGTTTGTAAATTTGTTCATATATATATAGACCATATAGTAGTCAGTGGTACTATTGTATTATTGTAAATTAAATATTATTTTTGTGATTAAATAAAATTAAAATTATATATTTTATTTCATATCATTTTTGGTTCTAATAAAATATATACAAATATTGAATTTTTCTAAACACCTACAATTACTAAATATTTTAAATACATATTTTTCAAAATTAGAAACGGAAAGGATGCCTCTCGTTGGAGCATAAATAAATCTAACAAATGAAAATAATCATAAGTAACCGGACAATTTAAATGTATTTTGGGTGTGATTATTGTATTATCATCAGGAGCGTAACTAGTGGGTAGGTCTGGTAGACTCGGGCCAACCCACTGTTCTTTGAAAAACAATTTTTAAATGTTTTAAAATTTCACAAAAATATTTTAGGATAACTTATTCTTTTCAATATTTTATAATAAACACATTTATTTTAATTGTAAGTATGTATTATTTGTACTTGTTAGGCCAGTTTCACAGGCTCACAGCCACATTTATGGGTCAAAGCTACACAATTTAGTTTTTCTACAAGCTTAGGGGAATTGCTGGATAAATCGAAAAATGTCATGTTCAAAGTACCAACTAGAACCAATGTTTGCTATCGATTTAAAATCGATTAAATTTAACAAAGACAGAAATTATAATAGGTACCTAGTACTAAATTGTATTATATACCTACATTTTGGATTAAAATTTTATTTTGTAAATTTAAGTTTTAAATTAAATTTAAAAAAAATTTAACAGAACGATAATGGCCCCCGCAGGGTTTTGAATTTGGGTAGATACAAAAAAAATGTATTTTTATTTTGATTGGTATAAGTACTTATACTAAATGAATGCATACATTTTTTTACTAAGGTAATTTATAGAAATAAATTTTAATTTAATTTACCAAAGAGAGAAATTATATAATAGGTACCTATTACAAAATTGTATTATATACCTACCTATCTACATTTAAGTAATTAATTTGTTTGAAAAAAAATTGGACAGGACGATAGTTATTTTTTATTATTTATTATCATTGAGTTCAAGACTAGCAAAAAATTATTTTCAGTATAACGAATATAAAACATAAAAAGTGCATTCGTTATTCAAAGTTAATAAAAATACCTCTATGCTATATCCATTGATCAATAATTTAACTAATTTTCTTTATTTAACTATGATTATATACTTAATGAATAATGTAAAATGATTTTAATACAATTTGTTGAAATTTTTGCAGTCTTGATCAGTTTTATTAGTTTATATTTATTGGTAGAAGCACTTGGTAGATTAATGCCAAACACAGGCACAAAACAAAAGATCCCGTCTCAGATTAGTTGTCAACAGTAAGATGTACTATACAGTGCATAAATGGGCTGAAAAGTGTCCCAAATATATAGTGAATTGCAATACCATGATCTGCGCTCTCATCGCAATGTCATTAACTGCGGTGATACGTACGATCAGTGTGTATTATACAGTCTCGGCTGAGGCTGCGCAGTTTTTAGCAAACTCTCCAACAGTAGATCTACTGGCCACAGACAATCTAAAATCGAAAAGATGAATCGGAGTCGGGAAATATGAAAGAGGTCAAAATATTGGAACAGACATCACAATAAACCAGTGGAAGATAAGGCGGCGCCGCGGCGGTAAATGCGGACGGACAGTTCTACCAGATGTAAGATGATAGATCGAAATATCTCACTTTTACGTGACATGATCACAAAACGACAGAACGAGATTTAAGACTGGCGGGATGAAATCCGGGTTTCAAAGAAGACTCCAGACCGGCCGGATAATTCCGGGTCGGGAAGGCAACTACAAAGTCTTAACGGACTCATGTGTATTTTTTTATTCGCCGATTTCAATAAATGATGGCGGCGCTACTAGTAGGGTTTCTGTTAACGAATACTCTGGCAACGATAGCGGTGATAGAGTACCTATAGCATGATTTCTCTGGCGCCGTTGGTTCAACGAGGAAAAAAAAAGGTCCCTATATTTTGAAATCTAAAAAATAGTACAGACATGTTTTTTTTTTGTACGTAAATACATACTTTGGTTTTCCACATCGCATCGAAACAGGACAAGTAAGTCTTTTGCTCATACATTCCACAGTTTCTTATATCCGAAAAAATTAGTTGAATCACCAAGTTCTTGGGGTTGGCACTGAAAATAACAAAATGGTTATTGAAATATATGTACGTAGTTAAAAGCTCATTATTTTATGTTAATTTATTATTTATAAGAATTTATATTATATATGGATATATACTAGATACTCACAATTTTCAGCAAAATGTTATGATCGGATCATTTGTAAATGAGGAAAGAATTTTGGTATTATTTAATAAATTACATTAATAAATAAATCCATTGGGTTTCTGATATATATTCAACGTTTAGATTGTCAACGATTGATAGATATCCATAGACATATATATTGTTTTATATGGCTATGTAGATATCAAAGACATAATATTATGTTCTCTGCCATAGAGTAACTGCTGCATAGACATTGTAATTCTATATTTATTGTTTATTATTATTTATTTTTACATTTTATGTCATACGTACGTATAACAAACCCATAATACACCTGTCACCTACTACCTAGTCTGTTAAAACTCAGCCAAATTTGACAAAAAGAATTGGTGAAAAATTGGAAATAATTCATCAAAAGTCGAATTTTGGTACCTACACATATATATAGCTTCAGTTGCATATTTACGGTGGGGAGGAGGGTTATTGGAGCTAGATTCTCCCCTTGAGCTTCTTTTCAATTTTTGATCACGGTTATATAGATACCTATATATATATATATATATATATAGGTATAACCATGGTTTTTGGTATTTTTCTTATTTTATAATAGTTTTGATGTTTACATTTGGCCAAACTAATAGGGGAAATCTGCCAATAAAAATTATATGAAGTTTGAACGCCGGTTATTATTAAAGCACGTCGATGTTAATGATCGTGTACGCAACGATAATGAACTTTGGTACATTATATCATTATCTTTAGGTATATACATATTTTACATCATTCTTTGAATTAAGATAATCTCCATATTATTAGTTATTTTATTTTCTATTCTTGAATAATTGGTACAGACGGCTCACGGCAGTTTTTCGAGTAGGTAGGTAGTAGGTATCTACACCTACGCCTGATCTTTAAGACTGCTTACCTATATTTTGAAGACCGTACCTAATTATGAATAATAAACCCTCAAAACAAAAGAACACTTTGATTATTTATTTTTCTAAAAAACGATTCGTAATAAGTAATATGAAGTAAGTAACAATTTTAGTTTCAGGTTTATCTATAAATTCTGGGTTGAAGTCTAGTTTTTGGGTAGGTACAGATGAAAAAATAATAAAAGAATATTTTCGAGGTTATAGCTATAGCCAAAATCCGACCATGGGATTTCTTTTAATAATGGATACGAACAAATAATCTAGATATTATTGGAGTTTTTTGATATTTTGCTTTTTTTTTTTTACATCGGTTGGTAACCAGAAGCTAGACTTCAACTATTCTAAATTCTGATACTAGGTAATAGGTATTTCATAGTACCTATCTAATATTATGCTATTTAGGTACTCGAAGAAAAATAAATTGAACTGTTAATAGCAACGACATCAAAATCTGTGACAAGTGGTCCTAAACCAGATGAATCTTTAATGTTGCAATCAAAACCATTAGTAAGTTAAGATTGGTTAATTATTAATCTATCGGACAAAATTTAACCGTCAAATTGTATTAAGTTGACTAGGTACCTATTAAATCCTGGCTTAACAAAATATTAACAATAGTACCTAGATACCTATACTTACCTATTATTTTATATATTTTAATTTTTATAAATCATTCATTTATTAATAATTATTATTTATTAGGTAGGTACCTATCTATCTATTACCTATCTATTACACCCATTTATAAAAAACCTTACTTAAATTATTAATAGGTACTATAAAATTTTATTTATTTTTAATCATTACTTATTTTATATATATTTATATACCTATGATATATGTATATATGAGTGTATAATTTTTGAGTAAATAATATATTAATAGGTACTACCTATAAAAATAATTCATTTTAAATTTTTCAAAAAAGTTGTTTTAAATAATTATGTATACTTAGGTACCTAGGTATGTGTTATCTTATAATTTTATATAGGTAATATAATATAATTAAATGTAATAAAAATAAGTAGATTGATACAAAATTAATTTATAAATATATATATATAATAGGTACCTACCCAAATAACTAATATTTATTTAACAAATTTATAAAGGAGAATCTAGTTGGTGAAATTCAACCACCTTCAATAATACTAATGACATTGCCCGTATAGTAGATCTCTTGGTTTTAACAGTTGCTGATAAGAATCTTGCAAATTCATAACAAATTTTTCTTTACACTACTTTTATTATTAATTAATCTTTGTAGTTATTAGTAATAATTAATGAAAGTGTAAAAAATAATTATTGGTACTTAATAATAATAATTTCAATTTTAGTACCTATATTTATTTATTATACTCTAGGTGCTTACTAATCTGTGGGTACCAGATGTAAAGTATGAATTCCCGCTACTTAAACAAAATGAAAAACGTAGATTAAAATTTTAATTTAAGTGGCTTGCTGAGTTTGATTACCTAGCTGTATTATTCTGCTATGAAAAATGGTAAGTTTTGTAAATACTGTGTCATCTTTGCCAAAAGTGGTGGTGTTGGAAATCTCGGGAAATTTTGTAACTGTACCCTTTAATAACTGGAAGAAATCAAAAGGGGCTTAATTTTAATTTACTTATTTTTAGAGCTTTTATTTTACTTTTGTTTTTTTTTTTATAAGCTTTGTGACTTCATGGTAATTTAAAATATCACATGTCAGCTGTACTATATTCTAAGCATTTTTTGAGTGTTTTAAATAAAAAAGATCTATCTATAATACAGCATATTGATCAAAATAAGTACATAATTGTACATTTAATTAATAAAATATATAATTGTAATTAAAAAAAAACTAGAATGTATTATAACATTTTTAGAATGGTAGAAAATCGTAAAATAATTAAATCGGTTATTGACTGTATCATTTGTTTGTAATTTGTCAGGGACTCCTCAAAGGACCAACGGCAATACAACCTGCCACTGGGAAATGAGATAGCAGCAGTATTTATCGGTAATGATGGCAATTCACCTAAATCATTGAACATTGTGGTATATGATTATAACCTAAACCCCAATGTCAATATTCATATAATTGCTTTCAGCAGTTAACATGTAAATCCAATGTTATACCCCTTATTCTTCCGACACGGTGAACAGGGTTGGACTTTTTTAATGCCTCATGAAGGAGAACACATAAAATTACCATAAGAAAGTATTCATGTTATTGGTTGGCTATACAATATAAGAGCTGCAATAATCCTGACAAATTATTTAGTACAATTCATCAAGGTTTTTTCTGTTACAGCAGTATGTTTGTTCTGAAACTAAGAACTTGATGTATGTTCCACTAGGATGATGATTTGCACGCAGTATCATATCGGGGTATAATGAACCATCTAAACTTACAAAATGCAACTTTTGAGGATAATGTTGGTCGCCATGTTTTACTATCATCCATATTCTCAGGTAGATCTCGTTGTATGCAACAAAATTACCAAGACATAATGGCTATTGTGCATAAATATGGTAAACCAGATCTCTTCATTATCTTCACATGCAACCCTGGGTGGCCTGACATTATTGATAATCTATCCCATGGAATAAGGCCATCTAAAGTCCAGATATAGTAACTTGAGTATTTGACCTGAAGTTGAAAGAGCTGATGGACGATATTACTAAAAAAAATATTTTTGGTAAAATTCATTCTTATATTTATGTTATAATTTCAAAAACGAGATTTGCCACATATTGGTCATACTGAAAAGGGAGTATAAGTTGAGGATTGCTGACGAAATTGACCAGTTTGTCCGTGCTGATGTTCCTGATCCAGTAACTGAAAGACGACTATTTATTGGTCATGTGGCCCAATGAATCTCAACAGCACTTGCAAATGGTGAATATACCAAACATTTTCCTAAAAGATACACTGATGAGACACTTTTTCAGGATGCTAGTGGTTATCCTGCTTACCGTCGCCCAACCAATGCTTAGTACCTTCTTCTAAAATATAATGCACATATCAATAGGGAAGTGTGTTCAACAGTCAAAAGTGTTATGTACCTGTATAAAGGACGCGATGCTGCTACCTTGTGTATTCATGACAACAATGAGATGGACAATTTCATTGACAAGCAGTATGTCAGTGCACCCGAGGAGGTTTGAAGATTATCTGCTTTTCCTATACACAATAGAAGTCATAAAATTGAATATTTGGCTATCCACTTGAAAGGTATGCATACTGTACTTTTCAGGCAAGGAGAAATGATTCAAGGTATCATCGAGTGTGCAGTAAATCATGATACAACTTTGACTACATTTTTTAAATTAAATGCAGCTGACATACAAACTCATGAGTTTTTGTATACTGAGGTGCCTAAACATTATTCTTGGAACGAGAGCATGACCTTATGGATAAGGAGATAGAGATTAATATTGATTTTATAAGGAACATGGAAGTTGAGTGATTATGTGGGTGTGGGATGTATTTTCCAATTTTTGTTTATGTACCTTTTTTTGATTGTTGTTTTTTTTCTGTTTTTGTTCTTGTTGAATTTTAGGTTGATTCAAAAGAATTGTGCTGTTTTTTTTTTTATTTTGGCATTTTTTCTTTTGTAATTTTGCCTTCTTTGATTCTTTCTATTCTGCATTCTAAAGCGTTGCATTTGATGTTGATGAAATGAAATGGGAATGTTGTGTCCTGTGGGTAATTCTTTTTATAGTTTCTAGCACCTATGGTCCACAGTCATAATTGTTTTCTTGGATTGGTGTAGTTCCCTTTTCAAAACTTCCATTTGGTTGGCAACTGATAGCTATCATGATGGGTGATTAAGTTTGATTGAAGGTTTGCTGTGATTAATGTCCAATGCTTGATTTTTTTAAATTGGGAGCCTTTCCTATTTGTATGTTCTTTACCAGAGTTTAAATATAATTTGGTATTTATGTCAATCCATTCATCAGGCTGTCTAATTCGTTTTCTAGTTAATTTTTCTTTAAGTGAAATTTTTCTTCTTTTTGTACTTTGTTGAGGTGGTCCTCCACATCATATTGAAAATAAAATACAATTTTGAGTTAGGCATACAGAGAGGCACTAAATCATTTTATTAAAATAGTATGTTTACTTTAAATAATAATAACTTGAAAAATATATGGAATGTTGGTTAGTCAATATAATAAAAATATTTAACTATCTAAGTTAAAATAATATAGTTTTTCAAATTTATCTTTTATGCATTAAATTGGTTAAAAAAAAAATGTTAATGGTTAGGTATAGGCATAAATTTAAAAAAAATTAAACTACTAAACTAATTCATTTTCTATAATATGTTATAAATAACATTTAAGTATTATAATTAAGTGAACAATATTTTATTATTTTATAAAGCTTCTTATATTAATACTATTCTATTTAAAAATAAATATTTTTAATTATTATTTATTACCTCAGCCAAATTGATACTCTGATCTATTGGAACAGTATTAATTTCTGGTAAATAATCAGGATATTTGTCACTGTCATCATTATTAATATAATCAGAATCGTTTTCAAAGTTAAAACCTTCATCACTACTAATTTGTTCATATGTGTAGAAGCTTACACATACTATTAGTTCTTATAGACATTGTATCCATTTCATCTATTTTATAGAAAAAATATTATTATAATAATAATTATTATTATTATTTTCTAAAATCTGATAAATTTTTATAATTTTATTAATCCAGTAGTTGAAGTAAAATTGAAGTATAAAAAAACACAATACTTACATTCATATTGTAAAACTTTTTATGAATTGATTCTCTTTGAACTTTAAAACGAATAAAAATTCAAACAATTTTATAAAAATGTAGTAAAAACTAGTAAAATTATAATCATCTTAATTATTATGATAATAATATTAATGATAGGGTATTAATGTGTATTATACATAAAGTAATATTCTTATATTCTTATAATTATCTCTATGGTATTATTTTATTAACATCAGAAATTGGTGGTTTATTTTATCTTGATAATAAAATAATATTATTAAGTTAGAATATTTTATTATTTTTCACGCAGATACTTCCCAGAAAGAGAAATATATACGAATGAAAAAAGAAGTGACTCAATTTACTTCTATCTTCGACGGTAAAATTAATTTTAGAATGACTTAACCCAAGTTGCTTCTTTTTTCGTGGGATTTCCCTAAGTGCTATCTATATTTATGGTGTTAAGTTACAGCCGTTTTCATAGGAAAAAGCGCCAAGAAATGTCTTTTAAAAATAGCAGTAACTCGAATTACAATTTTTTTGAGTTACTGCCTTATTTGTTGCGCCTGTCGATATAAAAGTCTAGCTTTCTGTATAAAATAAGCAAATATTGCTATTATGTCTATAAATTTATTAGTATAATACATAGAATTGTGATTTATGGAATACCATAATTGTGTGTTGCTAGACATGAATATATTTATGATAGGAAAAGTGCACGGTGATATTTATTTTTTGATAATTTGAGTATTTTTTCTTTGGGAGTATAGCTTTTTTGGCTAAATTGTGAAATTTGCTGTATATTTGTTTATGCATATTATATAGAATATGTTTTTTTTGTTATCAGTATACTCAAGATATTTTATGTTATATTTTATTATGTGATTTATTGATATTATTTGTTTGAAATAGTGTATTTTGTGTATTTTTGGGTTGAGTTTTGTGTTGGAAGTTATAGGTGTCTTTTACTTCTCCATTTTTTGTTGATAACTATTATGTATTCTTGGTGTATATTCATATTGTTAAAAGTAACAATTTGTAAAGGTTGTCATTTTTTATTGTAGTATGTATTCCTTTTGTATATTTGGTAAACTTAAAAGAAAGAAGAGAAAGAAAAATTTTTTGTTAGAATCGGAGTGGACTTGTCTGTTTTTGTGTATTTTATTTTGTGATATTTTTTTTTTTATATGTGTATGTAATGCAATTAATATAAAATTATTATCATTAATTTTTTTGTTTATTAAAGTGTAAGTGTTAGTATTGCTCTTTCTTTTTACAGAAACATATGGTTATTTTATTTTTATTCACCCGCTTTGTATTTATATATTTAAAATTAAATGATTTTGGCTATAATTTAGTTATTCTGTTAGAGTATATATTATTATAAGGTATAGGTGAATTAAATTTGTCTTTTGTTATGAGATAGTGTATGGTTCTTAATTCAGTATTAATTATCATTGTCTCGCCTGGTATGAATTCAATATTTTCGAGATAAAAAAAGACATGTTCTCATATGTTTGGGATAATTTGGTATTGTGCGTTAAATCTGCCGAAATGCATTGTGTTTTGAAGTATTTGGGTGTAGTCAAGGGCGTAGGTAAGGGGGGGGGGGGTTCAAACCCCCCCCCCATTGAAAACTAAATTTACACTAGATAAAATTAACTAAAAAATATAAATGGGTTTCTAACTAAAATATTTGTATCCATTTATTTAATATACGATTTTAATACTATTATTATATTGGAAATAAAAATCAAATTTTGGCCACTCTTCCCGTTTCTACTTCAACTGCCGAACGTTCGTTTTCATCTTTGAAGTGTATAAAAACTTATTTAAGAAATGCGATGGGACAAGAGCGTCTAAACAGT
>JAIPRL010008710.1:0-19595 GCA_025469235.1 Pemphigus obesinymphae | reverse complement strand
AATGTAAATTTATAAAATAAAATATCTTATATATGGTTTTTGGTTTATGACGTTAATTTCGCCCCCCCCCCCCTGAGTTTTCTTAGATGGACGCCCTTGATTGTCATAGTACATGAGAGTGGTACATTCATATTATAATATTATTATTAAAATTATACAAGTGGCCACAGCATAACACGGAGAAGCGAAATAAAATCGTGTGTATTTATGCCACATATATAGTATGAATCAAGTTTATAGCAGATTTTATAGCTTCATATTGAATCGATACAGAAAAATAAAAAGTTCTTATAACATCCGAACTCAAGTCAAAATATTGACTACAATAATTAAAATAAAGTATCTATAGTATATTTTACTGGGATATAAAATAAATGATATAGTATTTTATAATCAAAGTTTAAATATAATATCAAATTGTAAAATTTACATATTTTTCTTTTTCTAATTTATATAGTTATTAATTCTAAAATAAAATAGTTAGACATAAATATCAAATCATTCATCTAATTAGAAGTTAGTTGATTTTACTGAAAAAAAATTACAATAATAATTGATATCGAAACTACAAAAAACACTAACTTATACTATTTTTTCGTAGAAATTCCTATAAAATAAAAAAACACGTGTTAATAAATTCAGTAGCAAGGTAGAGAAATTTAAAAACCACAATTCTATGTGTATAAGGATGTAGTTAAAACTTTACCTGATTCCCAAGTTTAGCTCATTTAGCTACAACACTGGTCTTTTAAGAGTTTAATATAATTAAAAATAATGTGTTAAATTAAATACGTTTTTTGATAATGTAATTATGCATTCAAATATACGAAAATTGTAACCTCCACTATATTTTGTATTACAATTTCGATGAATCTTGCTCAGTGGTCGTCTACGTCGTTAATTAAATCTCTAAAATAAAACAATTAAATTTACGAATTTATAAAAAATATCATTGTATTCGATATTATAGTATGATTTAGATCAGTAAATACATATCTGACATCGTCATCTTTATTATACAGTCAACTTTTGATCATAAATTTACACACGGAACTTACGTGTAAGTGAGTATAGGTTATTTCGTTGAATTTAAATTAGTATACATTCGAGTGTATTGTAATAAAACGTAACGGTTGTAATTTTAGTCTAATTTCAATTGTATATTCAATATTATATATTATGTAAAATTGTAGAACCATTTCCTATAAATCCAGTGATATAGTTTGGATAACAGTTTGGTTATGCCGTATGCACGCGACTGCATATTTTATAAATACACGACATTTTAATTTAATTCGACTAGCTATAATTTTTCACATTTTTTTTTTTTATAATATTCTAGACAGCGTTTTGACATTTTTGTACGGTTTTCGTATATAGGTTTTTTGGTCTTAATTCTATTCTTCTGTGCACTGTACGATACACTAATAAAACGGTTAATGACAAAATGCGTGCGTTTATATTAAAAACTTTCTAACGGAAACGATATAATAACGACAAAACGCCATTAAAACGTGCAAACAATGATGGCTTGAAAATTTTTATATAATATAATATAGAACACCGCGTTCGGTTGCGTGTGTATTCACGCCCGCGCGAAACAATGTGGCCTACGACGATCGCTGTGGCTTTTCAAAGTGCATTTTGCAAAACGCCTACGCGCGTTTTTCGCACATAATAACCGCGTCGCATACGAGGCTCGGCGCACTAAGTGTGTAGGTAAATATTGCGCTCGGAAACGCAATTTTTATGTAAATTTATATATTACACATAATATACGTTCGTGTTTGCATATCGCGCGCAAAGCGATTTTCTTAACCCACGACGACGGATACGTGCACAGGTACCGTCAGTGTACGGTAAACGTGTTTATCACCACGACCGTTTTCGAATTTCCAAAACTGTTCGTACACGAACCACACCGGTTTTCGTTTACGTTGAGTGCATACGATTATACGTCAATGCACTGTATCATAAAGTGTAAGTGAGAATTTTCGGTTTAATTTAACGTCGTAACGTATGCGCAGAATAAAAGAATCGGAATGGACACTGGATAAGAATTTACATCATGGGCACCGTTAGGACGGCGTGAAAATCAGTCGCCATGTTTTCCGATGCGATTCCACCATTCTTTATACCTACTGTGTTTATACCATAGATATAATCCGACCATAGATAATACATAATTATAGGACAGGACGTTCCTATGCTAAATACACGGGGCATTGTGGTCTCGAAGAGTCTATACGTTACCAGAATGGTCACTTGTGGTTTAAATTGGTTATAGACTATATGGTAGAAAATGATAAAAAAAATTGTTGATTATATAGCTATAGATAATATGATAATATAATAACTTCATGACATGGCAAGTCGAGATAAGAGCAATTGGTGATAAAAAAATCTATTATTAAATTTATCTAGTTCTATATTAGGTATACATTTAATTTAACACTTATTATTTTCAAATTATAAAATTATAATAAACGTGAAAGAAACGATAGCAAAATGTATTTATTATTTTATTTTGCCAAACATTATACAATCACATTGATACATTATCATTTATCAATAATATATATTTTATGTGACCATAACTATAACCACATACAACCATTGCGGTAATGTATAGTCTCTTCGGGGACCATTAAAAACATATGATGTTGTATCCTATATGTATTATCTATGAATCCGACGTACTGATATCACAGAATATTCTGTAACAGTACTAATATAGTGTCCATTATTGTATAAACCGCTGAATATTCTGTGGTATAAATAATGATAAAATCGCATCCGAAAACATGTCAACTGATTTACAGATTTCGGCTTAGTGTCCACCCCCTGGTCCATATGTGCTGCATAACGCCATCATTTAACAACGTGCACACTACGAACAAGTGCATTCTGCCGGATAGTTTGCGGTCGATCAATCGGTTTTTCACAAAGCGTATACAGGTTTGCGACGAGTAACTGATTCACCGTGTACACTAGCGTCGAGCACAGTGGACGGAAATAGCAGACTTTTACCTCGACAAAACTACAGCAAAAGAAAAAGTCCATCAAACTTAAGATAATATTTAACCCAGTAAATACTTATTTATTATTATATATCAATTGGTCATGAAGTTTGTGCTTTTCTTATGGCAATTACGTTTAAGTCAACACTATTAGAAGGCCGAGCAACGCGATATTAGAAAAATAATCAACATGTTCGTAAATAAAAACTTGTTTTTAGTATTACAGAATACTATATTATTTATTTCATTTGTTTTTGTTTATTTTGTATAATGGAAACTACTGGACGTGGTATGTAACAGTTAATAACAATTATCTGACCATTCAATTAACGAAAAATTCTTAACATTTTAATTACGAAATACCGAAATTTTTTTATTATTCTATAATTTAATCGATCTAAATAAAAAAATACGCGAATTAGCTATTTAATTTTCATAAGAATGTGTTAGAAAACCTATATATATATATATATATATATATATTATAGTAAATTCTGAAAATCATACGATCTGCCTAATATTTCCCGTTTTATTTCTATGGTTATTTTCATAGATAATACATAGATACAATACGATATTAGAAAAATTATCATTACGTACCTAGTCATTTTCTTCACAGAACGCACGTTCACAATAATCAATACAATAATTAGTTTTGGTTTTTATTAATTTTGTACAATAGAAACTACTAGACAAGGTATGCAGTAATAATTTATCTAACCTTTCAATTAATAAAAAAAAAAAAATTAATACTGTAATTAATAAAAAACGAACATTTTTTATTATTTATAATTTAATACATCTAAAAAAAAAAGTGTTTATAATAAATAATATAATATGTTATATTATATTAAAATAGTAGAATTATTATAAAATTGATTTATATCGTGGTAAAAGTTTATTTCCTCCCACCGTGTGATGTAATATAATGTAACATGTCTTTTGATGTTCGTAAAAATACCGAAAATTCGTGGAGAAACCACAAGTCGACTACAAATGATACAGTAATAACATTCAAATCGGGGGAAGGGAGTTATTCTCATAGGCAACATAAGAAACGTATATGACCGAAGCGTACCCACTTAAACCATTATTTTTACGTATTATATTAAAAAAGCTTATTCTTCAATGTTTTTATCGAATATTACTTTGACGTAAATATTCTTAGTTTTCTTACGTTTGCCTAAAGATTCTTAATATTCGTATTTCATCATAATGTGTATTTACTGGATGGCAATGGCGTGTTTAGAATTTTTTTCAAATGAGGGGGAGGGGATATTTTCCCAAAAATTGAGAAATCGTTATAAAAAAAAAAAGTGATTTGTGCAAATTTGACCACGAAAAAATTACAATGGGGTGATTCTCATCCCTCGTTCCTCATCACCCGTGAGCATACCCATAGTAAATGGGCTTTGACATAAATATAGGTTGTCTGCAGAAATGTCTTTAGGATAGGGCGAGAGCATTTCAGTTTTATTTTAGATATTAAAAACAAAAAGGTAATATACAACGTCAAGATAACGGTCAATATTGATGGTAAATGATATAATAGGTAATGATTTTGCGTGTTTAATAACTAAAAAGCCAAAAAACCCAAAAAAATTTTGTTCTTGCTTTACCGTCGACTTATTGGTATTTTTTACCCGACACAAATTCGGAATTTAATACCATGGAGTCGACAAGCAACTTCTTTTGTCTGTCATCGGTTGTGTTTGGTTTTCTGTTTCTTGTTAAATCCATATTAAAAAAAAAAAAAAAAAAAACAAGACACGAGAAAAAAATACAATAACGAAAATTCCTTTCATAAAATTTACAAATGAAAATGAAAAGTACTGTTATACAATACACACTACTTCACTAATACGCCCGCGGTATACTGTGTGATAACTTTCAAAACCATAAAATATAACATCCAAAGTCGTGATAAACTATGAAATGTGCCGTGTGACTTCCTATTTTTGTATTATTTTTTACGTACGATTTGTTCGCATACGAATGATTCGTACACATTTTTCGTATGCTGTTCAAGAATACGAGTTGATAAATGTTGACCAGCAAAGATAACGAATTGTTCTTGTACGAATTTATTACGTATACGTTTAGTCGTCCGTTTTGAGAACTGATTCTACTGAGCACTATTAGCATATTACATTACCGAAAAACGCTCAAGTATGTACGGCCCACAGCCTAAGGTGTTAACTACCTTCCTGAGCCCGGATTCAGGATTTTGACCGGGCTAAACGGGGACTTTCGATGGAAACATTTTCAGTCCGGGTCGGGCTTCATTCTCAACGAAAAATGTCTGAAAATGTTCATAAATAACCAAAACGTCAAACATTGTTTATTTATTTTTAAAATAAGAATACCATAATAATTGATTCTACTTACATACATACCAAATAAAATAGAATTATAATAATATGCAATGCAGGCGCTGTGGTGTAGCATGTATAGTTACTGGGTGCATGGTAGATCGGGACTTTCCCGTATTTTTTCTCAGTGTATTTGTGAACAACTGATCACACGGTAGGGCGCAAAATGTAAAAATATTTAATTTTTTTTATTCCGCTTTTGGAAGCGGGGTCCCGTTTATGGCTTTTTAAATTTTGAACAAAACTTTTAGTAAAAATTGACGAATTTTTTTCTACTCATAAATTTTTTCCCCGTTCGACAAATTCTGTTGATCTGGCACTGGTGCGGCGTAGGTTTGGCACGCATCAAAATACACGGGTCAATACACATATTATATTTTGTTTCATATATCTACGAGTATACTCCGGCCGGAATTAGAGCCGCATCCAGGTGGTGGACACAAAAACTCGTCCCCGTGCATGTACATTCTCAGCCCATCATCATCGTCGACGAATGTTTGCCCAACCGTAATATTGACGTTATATAAACGTGTAGTTACAACATAAAATATACGAGTAAAAGAGGAGGAGGAAGCGTTTAGGAGGTCCGACCACAGTGGCAGACGTGCGGTGATCCTCTATCGAGCTGAAGAAGAATGCCGTAGACTCACTTGTAGCCCTTCGCGCGTACTGGCTTGGACTCGAGAAAAGTAAATTGTACCGCGGGAGTATCTACCAGCAAGCGCGTGACGAGTTTCAGGTTAGTCTCGACAAGACTTACGATTTCGCCCGCGTGAGGTTGCCATCAATATCGTGAAAAAAAAAAATAATAATAAAAAAAAACTGTAAGAATGACAAAGACAATAAGCGGCCATATTGATTGAGGATGTCATTTTTTAAATTTTAAAATGAAACTTTCGGCGAGTCTCCCCATAGCAATATAGGTTTATATTAGGGTAACCCCACTTTGAGGATTTGGACCACCCTATTGTAGTACTTGACGATAACGAGTAGATTAACGGTAGCAAAATAATATTTCGCAATAATTTGTATAAATTTAGCACCGAAAAAATTGGATATAAGCAAACGATTTTAAAAACACGAACGTAGAAACATAAATGTATACATTTAATTATTTTTAAGTATTTATTTAAAGTGTCGTGACTCGTGAGAGTTATTTTTCCACGTGAGTGACTTTGTGTAAGTCCGTGTGGTATATTGAGTAAGCTGGTAAAGTGCGCACCGTTTACGATATGTTCCGCACAGTCGTTTTAGACTTGTAATTCCACGACGGATTATAACCCGTGAGGTCGAAAATCGGTACGTCGTGTTTCGTAAATTAAGGCTAACCTATAATACAATATTACAATTTTCAATATTTTGTACAGAAACCATATATTTGTAAATTAGTCAATTATTATCGGCATTATTTCGATGCTAAGTGTCAAACCTGTCTTCCATAATCATTATGGCATATTGACATCATCAGCGATTTGTCCTGACATTATTTGTTTTGTTTATTAGTTTTTAAATGCAATGGAAATATTTTTATCATTAGGATTTTGGTAAGTTTTATACCATACCAGACCGTCCGAATTTTTGTACTTTTTTGTTGAAAAATTATCTATCTTTCGGTGATTAAAAAAAAAACAACGGTTAGGTCAGAATTTGGCCGTCGGACTCAGTTTCGAATCTAAAAATTGAAATTCTATGGTTTCACAATATTTTCTTATATGCTTAGTCAATTTTACCCCTTCTCGTTACGCCCGTAGTCTAATGACCTGATGGATAATACAATTATTTGATGCGCGCTATTTTCGGTTAAAATCATTTTTTTTAGAAATTACATTTTTGCACATTTTTTACATATTAATAGGTAAAATATCATGACAAAATAGCTGATAATTTAACAATTCATAAATCTATGAGCAAATAACAAATAAATTATTTAATACTATACCTATAATATCCCTAATAATATCTAAATTTTATTGACATACTGAAAATCCAATGGGTAGTCATAATTCATTAGGTAGGTATAAATTGGATAATTTACTAAATAAGATTACAAAGTGGTAAAGTTGAAATATTTCATTAAGTAGAAATCACAGAGTTTCCTTAACTTACGCGACAACACATTTATTTTATTAAAATCGTCAAACTTCAAATGCCTATAACTTCTAAAGTTCGACCATTAAATTCTGATTGTTCAGCGTAGAAATAACATAAACTCCATTAAAAGTATTTCTAAAAATCGGATCATCCTATGGTTTTATATAATAAAAATAAGTATTTAATTTTAGTTTTTTTTTTTTTTTTTTTTTAATCAATTTGATAATTGAACCACTATAATAATGCAACTAAGTATGAAAAGAAACTAAAATGAAATACTTCATTTAATTTATCCGTACATTAGTGTTACTCTAGTATATCTAACAATGTCTTTATTATTTAACCATACAACGACGACCTAAACAGGCACCCAAAAATAACTAATTTTTAATTTTTCTTTATTCTAAAAATTACTGATAATAAATAATTAAATTTAATTATTCAAAAAATAATATTCATTTTGTTCGAAACAGTTTAAATGCCAGTTTTATTTTTTTTAATTAAATACCAATATAAAATGAAGATATAATATGGTTCTTACAATTTTCAGATTAAATTTATCAAAAAAAAATTGTATAACATTATGCAGTTTAATAATATTATATACTATATATATAATATTAATAATGCAATTTATGCAATATTATACATTGTATTTAGACCCCATTTCTCTTATTTTGTAATATCGTATACTATTTTTAGTTATATTTGTATTTTATACTAGTTTAACATGAAATATATTACTATAATTAATTAATTATACACTAAATATATTTGTATCTTAAACGAATTATACTCGAAATATATTCGTATCTTAAATTAATTATACATAAAATATATTCGTATTTTAAACCAATTATACACTAAATCCGTTTGTATCTTAAACGAATTATACAAGAAATATGTTCGTATAATAAATCAATTGTACAGAAAATACATTCGTATCTTAAACGATTTTTATCTATAAATAATTATTATAGATATATTGTATATTTCAACTAAAATTCTACGTGGATTATAGGTACGTTTCTTCCTATATGAATTACGTATAATATGCATTTAATAATAAACGTAGAATATTGTTGATCTAGTTTTCAGCTACATTATTTCATAAATTACCTTGAAGTGTACATTTTTGTATTTCAAATGTATATAATTGAATTTTTTTTTTCATGTTATCTCACTATTTCACGTAAAAAATTTGTTATTTATTCAGAACAAATTGTATACTAATATATTTAAATACAAAGGTGAACAACTTAATGAAAAAAATTCGCTTAATACAACAAAGTTATTTATCCTAAATGCTGACACTTGAAGGTTAACATAGAAAAAAAATTAAAAAATAAAAATAAATATTAAAATTTACTAAAATATTCCAAATAAATGTTTCCTAAATAATATAGGTGTATGATTGTACATAATGTGTATAGGTATATGAAAAAAAAAACATATTTATGGTTGATATGAAATTTGAAAGGAATGAAAAGAAATTAACAATAAAATATCTAAAACGATAGTTATCCGGAAATCGGAATCAATCAAGAATATTGAATAATGTAGGAAGAAATTGATAGAAGACATTTCCTTCTTACATTTAAAGTCATTAGTATATTACTACCATAATATTTTATAAATATATAAATACTGCAGTCCAAATTACTTTTGTAGATTTGTATGAATATTAAAATTCAGACTAGCAAAGATTTCGTCTTTTACATCATAATTTAACTAGGTTTAAAGCTTAGTTATCCCAATAAAAATGTATATGAGTTTAAAATTTAAATTAATTAACTAGTTGAATTAATATAATTTGAAGAAAAATTAAATACAACTTTTTTACTAGTTAATGCCGTCCACGGATAAAATTATAAATTTTTCGGTAACAAAATAACTGTCTTTCTCTTAAAGATTGACTAACTAATATGTGTACAAATAGAATGAATTTATGAATGTTAGAAAACATTTATGAAATTACTTGTTTTATGACAAATTAAATATATAGTGTGTGTGTGTGTGTGTCTTAATGCAATTTAATTATATTATTTATACGTATCGAATACGATATATTTATAAAATTCGTTATATTATAAAGATTTGTATTCAAAAATGATATAATTAATACTGTAGAGGGAGAGTGGACCTCTTACGGGCCTGTTATATATTATTTATGTACTATAAATGTATGCTCTTTTTATTTTGATCGAGAAATAAAATCTGCAATTTTTCGGAATTTCGATAAACAATTTACAACACGAGTGTTTCCAAAAAATACAAAAATATATAAAAAACATAAATTCAATCGAATACCTAAGATAAATAATTTCAACTTTTTTTTAAAAATATTTACTAAAACTGTTTATGGCATATACAAATAATGCAAATCGTTTTTCACAGAATTGTATTTCATTGAAAATGAACTTTTAAGTGCTATAGCGATACTTTTTTTGGCAACAGTGTTTAAAATTTAATTATGGTGACACAAATATTGATACAAGGTACCTAACCTATATAGTTCAGTATTAATACCGTTTTACTAATTTACAACGAAAGGGTCTTAAGGTTTTATTTGGATAATATTCAGAAGAACGTTTTTCAGATTTATTCTGTCATACCTTTTTGAACACGAATAGAACTATTGTATTTTCTTTAATTATTTCTATGTTGATGGGACCTATTGTATTTGGATTTTAATTTATTTACGTATATTTTAAACAAAATATTTGAAAATAAATATAAAAAGTATGTAATACATTGATATAATTGCGAACAATTCGGTTTATCTGCAGTTCTCTTATGGTATTTATTTTTGAAGAAATTTTGAATGCCCGGAAAATGGAGTAAAAAAAAAAAAAAACAATACGAAGCTGAAGTGAGAAACGATTGATCGAGTCGCGCGTGATGACGAATGCGTCATAAAACCGTGCCCGCGGTGGAAGAGACGGGATCGGATTCAGTGCATGGAGGGACTGTTATAGAGGGACTGTTGTATATGTCGCCCGTATTCCAAGTTGTCACGAACAAAGTGTCGTTCCTCACAGTTTCACCATGTCTGCGACAATATATTGTATTGCGTGAAAATAAAATGTTTTGTTAACCTGTTTAATTTTGCGCAAATATCACTACAGTGATAATATGAAAAAAAACTTTTCAATTGATTTATATATTTCATTATAGTTCTATGTTATATAATAATTGTATTTTTTCTGATTATATTAAAATATCTTGGTCCATATGTTGGTAAAATAATATGTTTCATAAATCGTAATATTCAAAATGTAAAATGCCTAGTTGTTTTCTTTGTAATAGAACGAGAAATGCTAAGTCCAAAGCCGAAAATATTTATTTTTATCAGTATTTTACTTATACGTACTTGCCTAATTTACTACTACTTTTTTATATAGTTGTATATCTATTTTTGTATTTTATTATTAGGAAAATAATGTACGTCTACCTTTAATGTTGGCTGATAGAACCGATATAAAAATAACATTATAATATAGTGTCGAAAAATAATTTAAAAAAATAAAATTGAAAAATACATTTTCCAACAAATAGTACCTTAGATTACTTAGTAACCATATAGTTTATGAATTCGTTTTGATTTTTACTGGTTTAAAAATTTAAGAAACTAGAGACGAATCTCTGAACGATTTGGGGCCTAGAACTGATTGAAATGACATGAAACTAACGAAACAAATTTATATTTTATACACTGTAGGCCAAAATTATGCATAATTGTTATCATAATAAACGTTATCAACAATTATTATCTATCATAAAATAATTAATCGGTGTATTCCACTATATACATTCCAAAACATTAAACATTTTAATCGTGGTAATACTGTTTTTAGGGGCACTTTGTGTGTTACAACTATTTTACAGAACAATCTCTCTATGTTACTCTATGGTATTACCGCGACGCGTACTACGCGTATGATATACCGACGGCACGTGACGACGTTACGAGGCCCGACGATGAGCATGGGGACGGCCCGTGGTCATATTCAGGGTAAATGCAAAGGCAATATCGACACACACGTGTTAATATATATACACATATACATTACATAATACACATAGTAAGTAATATATTCACTCAAACACACACGGGGACCAATTTATATGTATACTCATTTAAATATATTATGTGTACAGTAGCGGCTCGTGGGTGAAGTATCTGGTGGTGTACAACCAATAAAATACTACGAATCAATAACAAATGTATGTATTAACAATATTATATTATTTTCTCTAAAATCTCGAGATAATAGATAGGTACTGTAATCACAGATTAAATGAAACCAGATTGTGCTTAGAATAATAGAATCGTGAATAAGACGCTGTGATTGGGTGCCCGCTAAGTGGCGTATCCGGTTACAATAAATACATTTATTGTACGCTTCATTTACAATATGTTTGCTACACTGACCGATTTAATGTATAAACCTTGAACGTCATTTACTGTACATAAATGATAATAAATAATATTAGGATTTAAATCATTAAAGACTTTTAGATTCTAACATGTGGTAACACTAATTTGGGGGCTCGATAGTAACTATCGAATTCGATTTTTTTTCGATAAGCATTATTGAGTGCACAATCTGGTTTCATTTAATCTGTGCTGTAATAACGAACGTGATATCATTCATTTTTATTGAAAACATACCTACGTTCATAAAAAACATAAACAAATTTACCTTATGCCTGTATAGCCTAGATAAGTGATATCCTGATAACATATGAAAATGGGTAGATAATAACTGCATCAAACGACAAACTTCGTTACGACATACGACCACAGAATATAGTTAGACATGGTTGGTGGTTCAAACTAGTTTTGTGCCCGATGCCATATAATTTGCGCGGTGTATGATTCGCTGGAGAAGCAATGAAATAAAACTGCGCGTGTTTAAACCACTCATCATACATACGTTTTTCTTGTGTGCGCAACGGACAGTGCTGCGGTAGCGTCGGCAAGGATCATAGACTATTTAGAGGTGCCTTTACACATACTCGTATGCATGGCAATATGAAGTAATCAAAACAGTGAATTACATCGTGACCATTTATGAGGAAATGAAATATTTTATTCACTTTGTTTGAAGTTACACTAGTTTTTATCAATAATAATCTATTTTTTCCGATAACAATAATGAATTAAGGTATAAACAGTGTAGAAAATACAAAACAATATTTTTATCAAAATATTTTTTTTTTCACATGTCCATACTGTAAATTGATGTTTTCCTTACTTCTTATTTTTATGCCTATAGCTATTACCTGATAAGGATATCTAAGGATATCTAAGGATAAGGATAGGTATCTGTTATGTAATCTATGGCCGCGAACGACCGGCTACCAGTAGTAACCCACAATACAACGATGCATAATAACTATGTAGATACAATAATAATATTCATTGGCACGACAATTACTAAAACTGCAATAAATAAATAATAATTTTATGTATAAAAACACCCTAATTTACTGAAATTTTAAGCGGTGCACGTGCGCCCGTACTCTTTAACACGAGCTGCTACTGTACGTGTAGATACACTATATTCAGGGTGTATAGAAGATTACCCAGGGAAACGGTAAATTACGAAATAAATAATTAATAATAATTAATAATAATAAATAATTATAAATTATTTGAAAACATTTTCCACGCCTTATACATTTTGATAAAATTGAGTTTTTCAAATAACGTAATTTTATTGTGTATTCCTCGCAAACCAATTATTCTACGGAGGCCTGCTTTTCATAAAGATTATCGAGAAATATACCATAAGTCTGCTTTGCATTTTTTTTTTCATTATAGCGCTAATAGGATTATTTAGATTTAAGTGCTTGGTATAATTGCAAAGTACAATAAGGAATAAATGATTTTCGATCGTTTAAATGACGGTGGTTTATAACTGAGCTTCATGTACACGCACTACGTATTAATATCACAGACATCTGCATTCATCATTATATTGCCGGTACACGAGTACCTCTATACATAGATTGCAACAAATCAGTTTGTATTTTGCTATATGAACCTTCTAAAATCAATATATCTTTCATTATATCACACAATAATGTGATATTACCAAAGCGTTAATTTTCGTGTTTTAGCACTTGAGGTTATAGGTTATTCAGAACTCGTTGGATTTATAAAAGTTTCAACCACTTTTGAAACACTCAAACATTGATTGTGACCCAAACAGGAATTGCTATCTAAAGCCTTTTGAATCATTTGGTGTGTCTAAATTAATACATTCATTGATTACTAAGCGATGACTAGCCAAATGTAAAATTTATAGTAGTAACATATAAACCAAAATATATTTGTTACTGACGAATATCAAAAAAAAAAAATATCACGTTATTTTCTTTGATCTAGCAGTTTTATACAATAATACTATAATTAATAAATAATAAAGTAATCACAGACTATGTGTCTAGGTTTCTGTTATAGTAATATATAAACATTTTTGACCAAAAGTCATAAGTCATAACCAATACAATCCTAATGAACATTTTAAAATTATCATTGTATTCTTGTTTTAATGTTTAACGCCCTTAGGATAAACTTCAGGGGGTACCGACTTAAATAAATCATAATATTTGTATATTATAAATTACTAGTATTAGTAATAATTTATTGTAAAGTTACATGTTCCTTCCCTGCAGACCCCCATAGTAAGGAGTACCTAAAACCACAAATAAGGTACACTTTATGGCTTCCTGAAATGAAGGTCTTATAGAACCGAGGATATACATAAATTCCCGTGAAATAGTATACTATAATACAGGCACTGCAACGGTGGGGCAATTTTCGAAATGCCACTACATATTTAATAATGGTTAGATGGAACTAGGACTAAGGTTAACATTTGTTATACAATCCGGTATATATCATATTAATAGTAATTTTTTTGATATGCTCCAAAGAAGCCATATCTCTCCCCTGCCTCACCCCATTGGGCACATATGGATTTAAGCAAAAGTCCAGATAGCTAAAACCACGTCTTATATGAGAGATCTAAAATTCGATTTTAGTCTACCTAAAAAAGTGACTTTTAGTTTATTTTAATTATTGGTGTACAGCGTAATTTTTCACCGTTCTGTCTGTTATTAAATGCACAACGGCTATTCAATAAATGTCATCTATTTTCCGTTGCCAGTATTCGTTTACCATCACTTGAGCATTTACGTGCCCACAATTCCAATTAATTTTGTAAATTTTTAAGTAAGTAATAGTCGATGACTCGAATTCCATCTCCGATATTAAGATGTGTGGTAAAATATACAGAAAAAAAAACAGGTTTTGGGAAGGTAATACAAAAATACGAGAATGCAATAAATAATGCAAGAACATTTTTTTGGCAAGTCCTAGAACGTGCTTCAATATTGAATTTAATGTTTTATCAAACCTTTCGAAATTTATCAAATAATATTGACTGAAAAGTGTAGCAAAATTTAATCGAAACAAATGTAATGCGTTGTACGTGTTTATTTAATGTTTAACATTTTATTTAAAGCTTTCATATAAGAATTAATAAATAATTACATGTTTATTGTTATGCGTAAGGTAATTTATACTGGTTGAGCGCATTATTTCACGTAATAAAAATTTATCCATATTAATAGTGTGTGTTCTACACCATAATTTGCTTGATCGAGTATTCTGAAAGTATTTTGATAAATTATCTATTTAGGAATACTTACATAAAAGGAAATTTTTAATTATCTACTATACTTTACAACGATATCAACAATATCAAACTAAACATTTTTATAGTGTTATAAAAAAAAAACTTCAGACAATTTTTTAATGTACTTCGTATAATTAGTGATTTCAATCACAATCTTTGATTTAAGCTCATTAATGATTGAAACTTCAACAGAAGGATACTACATCACATTTATACCGACAGTTGATGCATTTCATAAAGGTGCATTTACACTGCAGCATAAGTTCTTGTGAATATACTCAATTATTCGTGTTCCCTGTAATGAAAAGGTGGCATTAATCTCTGTTTGCGAACACCCAAAACTACGATTCAATCATTTTTGGTGTCGGTGAAATGCTAAAATAGATTAATTACCTACACGATGAACACTGTATTTGAACGGGATTTGAATACTCGCGAGCATTCATGAGAAGAATATAATATACTGATGGTAATTTCTACGCCAAAATGAAACTTCGATTTCATGCTTTCTTATTTATATGTATATCACTTGTCACTATATTATATAATAATATATTGCATAATAACATTAGCTATTTATATGTATATTTATTGAAGTCATTCTTTCTTATTTCGTTTCTCATAGCTACACTATTATTTTATTATAGAACTATAAACTATGATGAATAACTAATTTTTTCATTTTATCATCGAATTGTACTGCTGAATATGGTGTAATTATAAATTGGCTCGTGAGTCACCACTTACTTGACCATAAATTAGTAATTAATATATTTATATATTTAATATGAATGCACAATTATATTCGTTTTTATTCGCCGCCAATGTATCAATATAAAATGATTGTATTGAAGTCAGCGTCCATTTCCACTATATATAAATTATGTACGTCACATACACTAAGGCACGTGTATAAATAAAACACTTCTTGCGGTAGGATTGAATAATACGTGGGCTTAATATGAAAAGGTTTTTTTTCATATTTTCCTTTTTTACATAATAAGACTAAAAAAAATAAAAATGAGAAATATTTGATAGAAAAATGTTGTGTTCTTAAGTTTATTATTATTCAAAGTTATATATAAGTAAAAGATTAATTCTGTTTGTATTTCAAATCATACAAACTATATTTCTGTTGTGTGCAAATATTTTATGTAATAGATGAAACTTAAAAATTTGGGAAACATGGGATAGGAAGGAAATGGGTCGGTAATTGGATAACTAATTGGCTGCCATTTTTTTTTTTATCATTTTATGTTTTTTTAGGAATTGGTATTACAGAACTAAACTAAAACATATAATATGGAAAGATATCATCATCCAACGATTTTCTAAAAAGAAGCCAGTGTGTATAAGTTAACACTGAACGTATATAAATATAAAATTCAGAAAGACCATCAAGGCCATCAACATAAAATAACGTATTATTGAGAAAAGCATGAATAAAAATCCTCAATTTTTAACCTCCAAATCTATTCATTATAATAATTTTTCTAATCATTCAGTAGAGTATACAAAGGACAAGTAAGCCAAAAAATTATTAGCAGACTTCTGCTCATTGATAGAAATAACATCATTAAAAGACATTTCCTTTAGCATATAACTTCTAGAGCGATTTTTTTCAATCAATTTTTAAAAATCATTAATTTTATTCAGAAATAAATTTTCTGTGCATTTAGTATAGTCATGATAACACTCCTAAATTTAACTTTAGTCTGGTGTAAATAATAGTCGTTTACACTTAATGAAAACTTAAATTGAGTATGTGCTTATATATAACTTTATTAAAAATGTATTATCAATTCTGTTTTAATACAATGAAATAAAATGGAAAAATTATAAAAGAAGTTAAACATTAAAAACGATTTTTATTTAAAAAAAAAACAAGATAGAATATATTCATACTACACCCATGAACACACTAATTTTGAACAACATTACATCTATTTTCAATCGTATATTAAAATTATAAAAACCTCACTGATATTGTTAATAAAAACACAATATAATAAAAATCCAGTTAATGTTACCCTATATTAATGTTGTACGTATCACCAAATAAGGGATTCAAACACATTAAATATAAAATAAAATTTGAATTAATAATAATTTAATAGTTGACATCGAAATAGATAATATTAATAACAATCACCAGTTGCGTATTTAGGGGGATTCTCAGGGGGCACCAAAATTTTGAGTACTATTAAAGGGCGTCGCGTCGGTATAGGTGTAAATATTTTTAAATAGCAATATTATTTATAAAATTAATACAAAAATCAAAAAAATTAATTTTTTGTTTTGATTTTTTGATTTTTTTTTTTTCTTATGATAATGCAGTCAGTGAATTAAGAAATAAAATAAGTGATAACGCATATGTTGCAGCCATGGAGGACGTATTATATACTAATATGTACCTTCATGGTTGCAGTCTTATCTCTACAGCTAGTGAAAGTTATATTCTGTGGCAAGGTTGAAATTTTAAATATACAGTAAATAAATAGTATAGTATAAAGTATATTATATAGTATATGTATTTCAACCATGTTCTGTGAGTGAAACCGTCAAATTTCACCATTGGCATCGCCATCGTGTAACGAAAAAAATAAGTCAACAGAATATAAATATAGATTTTTTTTTAATAATAACGTTTTACTTTTAAAGTAAATTTTTATTTTCACCTACATATTACTACTAAGGTATGTATAAAATTAATATTAGATACATTTTTCTGTTCAATTACCTTGGATCTTTGTCCATCTTTTTCATATGGATGTATCCATTTTTTGCGGTCATTTATATGAAAAAATGAAAAATTATTCAACCATGACAGTAATAGACTTATACAGATTACTGAAAGATTCTAATATTTCTGGAGTTTATCCATATGTGAAAATCACATTGCACATGCAATTAAGTTGTCCTGTATCTGATTGCTCTGCAGAACGTTCATTCAGTTCACTAAAGAGAATAAAATCCTACTTAAGGTCAACCATGGATGATGACAGTGTTGATTCATTGGCTATAATGAACATATAGAATCAGAAATTATTGAAGACTTTGCGGTTCGGAAGGCACGTCGCAAACTATTTTAATCTTATATATTATGCTAATGATGTTTTTAAGTTAATATGTGCCTATTAATAATATAATATTTAAGATCGTTTTTTATTTAATAT
This sequence comes from Pemphigus obesinymphae, assembly GCA_025469235.1. Taxonomy (NCBI): domain Eukaryota; kingdom Metazoa; phylum Arthropoda; class Insecta; order Hemiptera; family Aphididae; genus Pemphigus; species Pemphigus obesinymphae. The sequence continues at coordinate 1,224 of JAIPRL010008710.1, read as the reverse complement.
AAATTTTCATTTTTTTTTATTTTTTTTTTATAGGGAGGGGGATGTCAAAACATACAAGTCACGGGGCGCCGAATTTCTAAATACGCCTCTGACAATCGCCTTCCATTATACGAATTAGGGGGGGACAGACGGCCGTTTCCATCTAGATTATATAAAACATGGCAGCAACACTTTTTAGGAGACCATCTGTTTTTACTCGTTATTTAAAATTATACATATTATGCTCTGTTGTACGCCTCGGCGACGAGTCATCTCGCCGTAATACCGGGGCCATAAGAGCATCGTATTGTCCTAAGTACCGGGACCTAGACTCGTGTAATTTTTTTCAGCACATCATAGCCCGCATATATTTTGGTTTATTTTCATTAAAATATTACGTGCATATTTTCCTTCATCCTTTCTGGTGCATGGTTATCCATTCAAATATCTGTATTATACTCCAAATTTCCATTTCGTTTTTTTATCATATTTTTTTTTCAACTATATCTTCTTTATAAATTAACCAATCTCAATCTATTAATTTCGTTTTTTTTTTTTTGTCTCGCAGAAAGCGTTTGTGGCGCAGATTAAACTCACTTACATGACGTGTCTTCGGCTTAATTGCACTCGCCAAATGTTTGTTTACTTCTGGGTCAAAAATTTCACATATCTGTGGCAATCCGTTGCGGTAAACACTGTAATTAAAACAGGCAAAAGAAACATTTGATCCGTTATTTTATTGTACTGAATTTAATTGAGGTACAATACAGTCAATAGCACAGTTACTCTCATTTATTTTATCCTATTCACGTGTTACATAAGAAGTGATTTTTCACATATCAACGCAGAACATTTAGAACTTCAATCCACAAAAGGTACGTGATCTTATATTCACCTCAAGCTTATCTTCCTAAAGGATTTTCCATAAAATACGTAATTTAATACGACGAGCCGCATGTGCATCTATACACGATTCTACATAATAAACATCATTGTTCCTTTCTATAAAGACCAGTGTTGTATAAAGATAAATATTAATTTATCTAGATAAAGATAAAAGATATTAGGCAATAAAATTATCTAGATTAAGATAAAAGATAAATAAAAATGTAATTATCTAGATAAAGATAAAAAATAAATTAAAATTTATCTAGATAAAAAAAAAGATAAATTTTTTAAACTATTATAAAATTACTAATGTATCAGTAATGATAATCATTATTAGGATTAAAAAAAAAATACTTT
>JAIPRL010008709.1:0-19596 GCA_025469235.1 Pemphigus obesinymphae | reverse complement strand
TTTCGTAATTTTTTGGTAGTTTTTGCTTACGCATTAAAAAACTATTATGAAAATCGAAAAATGACCTCTTAAAAGTACCAACTAGATGCAATTTGCTACCGGAAACCGGGTATGAGTGTAAAGATCGAAGCACTCCTTCTGGTGGAAAAAGTGTTTACAGAAAAATAAAAAAAAATAAAAAAATAAAAAAAAATAAACATCATTGTAAAACCATAAGCTTCCTCGCTACGCTCAGAATCTAAAATATTAAGAAAGTAAAATTAATGTAGATTAAAAGTAAAGTTGATAACAAATTTAAATCAGTTTTCAAAATCTTTATAGTTCTATTCAATCAATCACTATGATGGACATAAAATAGGTTGTTTTAGCTTGAAAAACTCACCCGCAGAGAGCCGCCTCAACCGATATATAGGAAAATGTATGATATAGTTAGTTGATGAAAAAGGATGAAGAAAGTCAGAAATTTGGTACGATATTCATTATTCAGGTACTTTAAAGTTGATTTTTTTTTTCTAATAATGAGGGGAAATTTATTTTACCAAATAACCAGTTAGATAAAAAAGAAAAACACACAAAACGTCTATGGTCCGTCAGGATAGTGAAATTAAATCATTAAGGCTGGATTGAATAAAAATCAGTCTATACATTTATTACCGGCTCTGTAGCTTATTCATTCGGTAAGTTTTATAGTGTATAAAACTTCAAAGGTGCTGCATAAAATAAATTTGTTATTTAAGGTTAACCATAAAAACCAAATAAAATACCATTTGTTATGTGATAACTATATACTGATAGTAAGAGTAGGCCGTAACAAAATTATAATCAGTAGATAATTCCATAAGTTTACCCTTATCAATCTTTTAACCAATCTGTAAAAGTTACCGAACGAAAATCACGTCTATAACTTACAGATTTCTAACCTATAATTTACCAAGCCATTAACACTATATGGTGTTTATGCAATACCATATAATTTATTTACATATACACCATGGCTACTGCTAAATATATAATTTTTATGCCTTTTGCTATGCTATACATATAATTAATTTGTTAATACTATTTTTTTAAATTAGCTTCTAACAAAACATTGTTAAATTCTCATCTTTAAAATGGTAATATAATTTTGTTTAAAAATTATTTTAAAATTATAATGCATTTGAATTCTATAGTCATATTTTTAATAAATATCTTGATCATATAACAATAAAAATTGTACTGCCACAGACTATTTTTAAATTGCTTTTAACATATATTTAAACATTTGTCATTTGTATTATTTTTCTTTTTCTTAATATGTCATAAAAATTGCCTATACAAAATTCCTTGAAAATTAGATGATCATTGCTTTCAAATACAATATATTCACCACCAATATCCTACCCGACGAACGAAGTGCTTCCACTCCTTATACCGACCGGCTTTTTTTTTTTCGTTTTTGAAAGCGATTTCATAATTTTGGTTAGAAAAATGTATACGATGTATAATACCAACTTTCAGAGGTAAAACTGATTTCACAATAAGCCCTGATGACATTTTTACTGAAACTGGAAATTGGAAGTAAATAATAAATACTTGAATACACTATAAAAACATTTATAAAACATAATGCACTTTATATTGTTTTTGTCTTAATATATTAATTTATAAATTATAATATACGTACCTATTATTAATTATATAGTTATAACCAGTGGCGGATCGTATGTAGGGGTGACGGGGCGATCTCCCCCCCCCCTCTAAAATTATACCAAATTACTTATTAACAAGTTAGATATTGATTTAAATATTAACAATTATTTATATTTACATTGTAATGCATTTTCAAAATATTATTATTAAAAGTAAAAATTGTTTTCCATCGTTATGAAAACACTATGAGGAAATCGGAGTTTAAAATGATATTATGTAGATAATAGCACGGTTTAAATAGGTATCTATTATTCATTTGCGCGGTTAACGAGTATCGAACAGCGTTGTCAATCGCCCATCATATGATCAAAACATAAAAAACATAAGAGGAGAATTCGGTAATAATGCGATCGCCGGAGCGATACGAATAATCGCCCGACATGCATGTGGACTGCGGAACAATACGGAATAAGTTAATGTGAATTTACTGTGTGTTCGTACTGTGTGCACATCTCAATATTTCTTTATTATTTATTTAATTTATTCTTTTATTATTGGTGTATATTATATTAGTATAATGTAGTAGATACAAATTCAGTAGGTACCTATATCATATTAACAGAAAATTGAAATAAAACGACTTGAAAGACCTGTTTATAGTGAAATGAAAAATGGACGCTTACATTTTGATTATAAAACGTAAAAGTTTTATCAGGTATATTGTAATTTTCGGTTTTTGTAAAACGTATTTATATATTTGTTTTTCTATATGGTATTAATTTTAGTTTAATAAATACTTACTTAAATTGATACCTATACATAATTATTATCGTATTTAACTGGTTTTAACTTATAATAACCTGTTATAAAATAATGTCTTAAATATATTTTATTCCTTACACATAATATACCTATATTATTCAATTTAGTCAAATGTTCCCAAAAAATATATTTTTATGCACAATATTTATTACGTTATATATAAGTAATGATTATAAAAATATACCATTATACAAGACATTATATTTAGGCACATAAGCATTTCTCTATTTCAATGTCGTCTTACCAATAAGGATTAAATCTTACAATTCTATTAATAGCAACTTATTTACAATATTATATACAAACAAGAAAAATGCGATTGGCCAATCGAATCCTTACGCCCCAATCCATTTTATGTTAAATTTTGAAAAGTTAAATCCTAGACGCTCAGTCAATAAGTGAAATCTTGCATTTAATTTATGTCCATGAAAGCCCATTGTATAACAATACTCATTTACAAGCTTTATTTATTTAAGATCTCGGTTATCTTTAAACAATAAAATATTAAGCATTTTCTAATTTTAATATTACGAGTATAATATTCTCTAGAATTTAACACATATATTATATGACACTTTTTCAATCAGTGGTGGGACTTTGGCCAAGGGAGGGATTAATCCTCGAGTGTAAAGTTTTCGTGGGCGTAAAATTGCGTAAAACCACGATGGTCAATTTGCGTGCAAATGATCGTGATAAGCCACGGATGAACACTGGCGTATTAGAGCGGGAACCATGAACGTAATCAATCGATTTTTAGTTGAAAATCCTCCGAAAAATAAATTAACAAAAAAAAAAGGGAGTTTTACACAAGGCGTAACTTTAATATTTTCATCGGGTCATCCATAATCCTAATTGTACACAATCATACATAGATATAAAATAATCTAATAATACTTATTTTATATTATATTCACTTACATAAATATTAAATAATAAAACTAATTTAAATATAGGTAGATAGTATCATTGATTTTAGAACTATACTATATAGTTCTAAAATCAATGGTAGTATATAGGTGCTATAGGTTAGGTACACTGAATATTCAAATAAAACTACAAAAAATATCTAATTTGTGCGCTCCGGGAGAGTAAAATAATATCACTCGAATCCGATCATCAAACACTTTGCGCTTTACATCACCACTCCACTTAATTACCAATAAGCCTAAATCAGCTGTTAGTTTTATGATGTATAGTGCTCAACCAGAATTAGTAGGGATCGCCGTGCAAAACCTATAGAGAGTCATGTATTGTTAAATATATTTGTATATGTGTACGTGTGTATAATTTAATATTAATAATAAAATTGTAACGGCTAAAAATTGTAATTACTTGACTGTATTATTGTTATAAAACAAGCTAATACAAATATAATAATGACAATAATAATATTATTAACAGCAATACACAACACAACAGTAATATACGAGTATAATAATAGTTACTAATAATTATTTCGACTATTTTAACCGTTGAAACTATAATAATATATTTATCGACTGTACTGTCTTTCTGGTACTCCAGTCTACAATAATGACTATTTAAATACCTAAAATATAAAAATCACCGTCTCTGGGTTCAATAATAATTATATAGGAACAAAAAACAGTTAGACAATTCACCTAAACAATTCACGAAATTGCAGATTGGCTTACCTAACTGCGAATAGAAATAATTAAACAATACACATTCAGACATAATAAATTAACGTATCACATATTATATAGGATCTTCTTGAGAAAGAGGATATGGAAAATATTTTGTAGGCGCTAACATTATTTTAAAACTCGGATTATTTTACATGTATTCAGCTCAATACAAATAATAAATGGAAAATAGTTCTGTGTGAGTAAGTACTATTTTTATAATTGGTAAATAGCGATATTTGTATTTTTTAGTTTAATATAATTTTTTATATTTAACAGCATACACCTTTATGTCTTCATCAAGCAATGCAGGGGACGCTTTTAATCCGTTTAGGTATCTGTTTTAATTTGAATTTAACATTTTTTAAAAATTTCAATTTTTTTGTAAAAATAACGAAAATTATGAAAATTAATGTTTTTTTTTTTTTTATCCTTATTGCATAATGGGGCTTAGATAATAAACATATCATCGTATACAATTTTTAATAATTATTAAATCATAAGACATTGGTAATAAAATATAATCTTCATTATCCATGAATGGCTAAAGCCTAAAAGGATGGTGAAATCTTGGTGAAATTAATGCGACACTGATAAATATTTCTGTTATTATAGGTAGTTGTTTAAATTTAATTTTAATTAGTGGAATGGCGATTTGAATTTTACTTCTACCACTGATCACTATGTTTTGGATTTTCCGTTGTACGTATAGTCGTTTTTATTCGGATATTAATTTAGGAAAAAGGAGTTTAATGGGAGTATAAGCTTTCTGATAGAAAATTTATTTTAGTTGATACTTTAAAAAGACAATTTTCCATATATTCCCAGTAGGTAGTTTTCTTACATGAACAGGAAATCTATACCAAATATGACCAAAAATTGTTATACATCAGAATGTATTAATGCCAAAGACTTGAAATGTATACGTAATATACAGTAGCACTGACAAATTGACGTGTTGACGTGTATTTAACAAGATTCAATTTTTAAAACTATTTGACCACTTATCAGTTATTTATAAAATTGTTGAAAATTATATAAAAACTACATTTCGTTATAAGTTTACGACTTCCTCGATAATATTCATTTGAAATAAATAAAAATTCAATTATTATTTTTTGATGGAGAATTGCCTTAACTAAGTTTTCTTGAAAATATTTAACCCGACGTTGATGTGAAAAAAATGTTGTATTTTTTTATATTTCATTCGTGTTAGGTACATAAATAATATAAAAATGTTTTCCGGTTGAGAAACTTTGGATAAAGGGTGGTGTGAAGGACAAAGTCTTCCACAGCTTACATTTTCTGTAATATGTCCTGGAACGCTGACTTTTTAACTAAGCCCAGAGTCCAATTCCAATTTCCAATTCAACCGCTGTAGTTAGTCTTGAATTCCATCCGTTGTGAATAAAACACCCGTTGTCATTGTCGTTCGCCGTGCTATGCGTACCGTTCGTTCGCAAATAAAATTATTGTGCTCGTGGTGTTTTTATACATTTATATAAATTGCGTATTTTTCATGGTGTTCTATAGTATGACTCGAACCTTTGCATTACATACCTACTGGCTCGAATAGCCGTGTACTGATGTAGTGATAATAATCGTTTTTAATATTTGTTTTGCGCGAATCGCATACGGATATAATATTATTTAGTACCCAATCCGGCTCAAATAGCCGCTAAATATTGTATAATATATTATTATTGTTAGGTACCACTTACCAAATTTTATTCCCATGTACTTACCCATATTTTGTGTGTGTCTGAATCATTTTATATTATATTTTCTATGTAGGTACGTGTATATTTAAATTATTTAGGTTTAGGTTATAGCGGCTGGCCAGTTTGGGTGAGAAATTACTGTGAGTACCTAATTATTATTGTCTTGTTTATTTATATTAGTATTGTTGAGCCAATAGTGTTGATTACCATTATTGTTACCGATTTATTATTATTTTATTTATTTATATTTCTGTGTTGCTGTGATTTTTACTATCTATTGTTAACTACATTATTATTTTATACTTGTACCAGCAATACAGCAACATTAATAATTATAATCTACAAATTTTAGTTACCATTTTATTTAATTACCTACCTATATTCTAGTTTATTATCATATATAGAAACACACATAAGGTTGAATGGCGAATATAATCGCACGGAGTAATCTGGTGTCCAGGCGCGCGTAATACCATTATAATACTCCTGGACCTAACAATAATAATATTTTATTTTAAAAAGTTTAATTTCACGTTACTAAAACTACTTATCTATTGCTATGGCCTATGATATAAAAATTAAAAATAGTCATTAACATTAAAATATTTATAATAAAATGAACTTTAAAATTGTATAAAATATGTGAATATATTTTCTAAAAATTAACCTATTATGATAAACATTTTAGTTAATTATTTTTCATGAAATCTTTTGATACTGCTTACCCTAAGGTTTATATAACTACACAATATACTTATATTTTTTTAATCATACAAACAAAGTTATAATGTAAAAAAAAAAATGTTTTACTTTAGATGCTCAGCTTATTATACCTATATGGTTAACTGTAAAATCTCATGAATATATTGCATTTTGTTTTTAATTTCTCCAAATTAATTTATGTAGAAACATTTTCCAAGTGCTATTCAGATTTCGATGAAAATAATCAAATACTTAAATTTGCATAAAAAAACCTCAAGGTAATACTTATTTATAACAAAACTCTGCGGATTTCCATAACTATGGTATAATTTACTTTTGAAATGGACCCCCGTATTGTATAATATTAAATTTTTATTCCAGAATATACGGATCATACAATAACATTAATATAATACGAGTAGGTAGGTATACATAATATTATACACCGCAAGGTTTTTCTTATAACAGAGATTTCCTAACTGTAGGTCCGGAACCCAAAAATAAGTCGTGATTAAAATTTTGATAGTCGAAAAATTTTCAAAATTATTTTTTTCAATGCTACACTATTTTTCATATAATTATGTTGTAGGATTTTTAACTTTCGGTTATGTTTGCAATCGATATTACCATTTAGTAACAAATTCAATAACAGTGGAAAGTAAATTTACATGAACATTATAAAATGCAAAGTTAAATTTGTAGTATAGCATGTACACTGGTGTGTAAAGTATACAGAAAAAAATCGAAAGAAACGCAAAAGAATGTTCGTTTCACAAATTCATTGTATAAATAGCTACGTATATAGTAATTCAAAAGTAATTACAGCGCACAATTTTTTTTATTTATAAATTCAATAGCGTGTATGCTGCTTTTTTGAAAATGTTTGTTTGCATATGCATTTTCAGCATAAACAAATACATCAATCCCAAAACAAAAAGTTCAAAACTTGAGTATATTTTTATATTAAAATAAAAAAAAAAAAAAATGAAAAAGTCTTTATTGAGATACAGCTGACTTTAGTGGGTCACCAAAAATGTTCGGCGTTTCAAAAATGAATCGTACGGTGGCCGACGAATAAAGTGTGAGAACCAGCTCTGCCTTATAGTATCGTTTCGGTCATGCGAGCAATAATTTCGGAAATCACATTGCCGTGTTTTTAAAGGGTGCGGTCGTCGTCGTAAGTCGTTACACTGTCCCGTGTGCGAATCACACGAAAGATACATGTAAGTATTTTTAATTATATTAAATGGTGAAACCGAGTAGGCGCATAAATATAGTCACTGTGCATTTAGTTTACGAGTGTCCGGGCTTTCGGTTTTATTACCCATGAAGATAACGCGCACATGTGAAGCTTCGTCGTCGATATACTTTATGTATACTTATATATTATATAGGTAGGTACCTGGTATACCTATATATATATACCAAATATACCAAGGTAAAAATGTATGTCGCCCCTTATATATAGTCCGACAACCACCGTTCCCCGTGTCCATATAACTCCACCACGCATACGACAAACTATAGCACCACCCAAACGTGCACGTCTCCGGAGTGATTAGAATCCGGCAGTAAACACGCAACACCGGGTATAAGCTTCGTATATTAGGTATACTATTTCACTCGAAATACTGTGATTACGATAATATGGTGACACTTAGGCGTCTTCGTGTAAACAGATATATATATAGGTATATAATAGGTATTGTATATGAAAAATAAAAGCCAAAAGGTTCACCTACCTGGATAGTGGATAATAAAACAAACAATGGACGGTTAACAGAGTATTTTTTATTTTTTTTCAAAATTAACGTCCGCGAATTTTATTCCATATCCTTATTGATGTCTTCGTTTCCAACCATGGACTCATGTCGAGTGATAACATATTTCCGTACCGAATATTTTACACTAAATTTAATGCCGTAAATAATAAATAAAGTTAAAATAATATGTTTGGTGCATTTTGGCTGAGCGTAGTTCATTTTTTTTTTTTTTTATTTATGTGTATATTGTATGCGCGTTGTTTTTGAGGTGGTATAGAAGAAGTACGAATAGAGAAGAAAGTAATAGGAATTTTTGAGTAAAGAGACTTATGATAGCTAATTCATTATATTTGGTACTTTAAAGAGGTCAGTTTTCGATTGTTCCAATTTTTAAAGAATTAAGCCCCCAAAATAAAAAATTACCGAAAATTGTTTTAAATTAGATAAATATATTGCCGGAAACTTGAAATATACACTAATTATTTACTATGGCATTATATTTCCGTGGTTATCAAAACTTGTTCACCATTTTTCAGTGATTTTTATAAAAAAAATTGAATTTTATTTATTTTATCATGCATGTAGGTATACATTTCTTAGATAAAATGAGTCTAATAGGATTTTCGGGTAAAAATCTTTCTGATAGGAAATTTATTGAAACTGAAATTTTAAAAATGACATTTTAGTTTTCCTTAGTAGTTTTTAAAGCGTAAAGGAGTTGATTATATAATATCGTAAAGGAAAACTACGAAAAATAACGGGCAATTTTAATAAATGAGAAAATAATACTACACCGAGTTTCACTCAGAATCGTTTCATTAAAATGAATGTTTTATCATAATTTTCAAATTCACCAATATCCTATATCCAACGAGCGAAATGCTTCCACCCACTACTAACCAGTGTTTTCTAATTTTTCATTAATAAGATTACAACTAAATAATATATTATCTAAATAGTTTTTCAAAAATATTGTTAAGATTGTTAAGTATACACTTGTTTATTATAAACAGGGCCGTCCGAATTTTTTTTTGGGGTGGAGAGGATAAAAATGTGAAAAAATAATATAAAAAAATAATACTTCTCTTCAAAACATAAAATAAAAAAATAATCAACTTTTTTCCTATTTTCTTAAAATTCCAAAATACTTCATTCAAAACGTGAATAAGTGAAAAAAAAAAGCCATCGTTTTTTTTTTTTTTTTTTTTGCTATTTACTGACTGAAACTAATTTTTCCAACTACTTTCCGAAGTTGAGGAAGTGAGACACCCCCAACCCCCTCCTTGTGACGGCTCTGATTATACAAATATGTTAAAAACTTCGTATGTACTTTTTTACAGATGAAAACATTTTTAGTGTATACAACTATTATACTCCATAATAAGTTCTGTACTACCATTTCCTTTGAAGTAACTAAATTCATTAATTCATTTTTAAGACCTAATTAATTTATTTGAGTTTTGAATTCAGTGTGTAACAGTGCGATCATACACCGAATACATTTATAAACTTCATTTTAATCTCTAGGTAGGTATACTATAGTGTTCACTGTTCACATAATTTTTATATTCTCAGATTTATTAAAAATTTAATTGGTTTCATTTATTGAACTCTATATTTTTTACCTATATAAATTAAAAAACAATTAATGAATAATAAAATAAAATTTACTTGTTATTCTTTATAAAAATGTTATACTACCTATACACAAAATTCAAAACTATGATTAATGAAATTTGATAAAGATAATAGTAACTCAACTACAGAATGCTTTGGTAGGATTTTTACGACAGGTAAATTATTTCGTGGCTCACTTTATTTTTAATCAATATAGGTAGCAATGATATGACAATAGACTATAGAGTATTGTTAAAAATTAAAATATACATTGTATATATATAACAGGGATGGGAAACTAGCGGCTTGTGGGCCACATCTTTCGACATTTATATCACCAAAAATTTTACTACAATTTACTTCAAATATAGTAAAAGTGGCTAGGTAAATTGTATCTTGGAGAAATTTTCAATAATAAAACATATATTAAACTTAGATATTAGTTCTTATCATAGACATAAAATATATATTAATGAATTTGTTTTATATAATAATACAAATTATAACTTTACATCTAGTCCGCAATCATTTTAAGTTTCAAAATTTGGCCCATTAGCTACTTTGAGTTGCCCATCCGTGATATATAATATATACTACATACTAAGGGGAATGATATATCACCTCCAGACCCTATTTTTATTGCAATAACTTGTTGATAGGTATTATAATTTGAAAACCATATTTATAATATTATATAAATATATACTTTTGGTATAAAAATTAGTATGCATCTATGTCACTTACCCTAACGACCTAATACGACAAGTTAGAATTCCGCTCTCAAAAAATATTTCATAATTTAGTAATTCGTAATTTTTTTTATAACCACAAATCTGAAATTTATAATTTAATTTTAACACTAAAAAAAATGGTTTTATTTCTAGTTGCTAGGATTAGTAGGTATACTTCGGCACCAACCTTTTTAATGATCGACTCGGGAATTTTAAACTGGTGTAAGCAACTAGAGTAGGTATAATTCATAATTCATTCATTTTTATCACAAATCCGAAATTTGTAACTTAAATATTTATCGGTTATTAAATTATATACATTTGTTATATATTTTAGTACTTTACTATTTTTATTAAATTGAATTGCTAATTGTAACTGAATCTTGTAAGTATTGTTTTATCTGCATATAATACTATTTTTGATATATTATAATACGATTAAAAACGGTTAAAATTAAGTTTAAAATTCCGGATTTGTGGTAACAAAAAATTACGAATTGTATTTAACGTATGTAATATGTTTTTAAGAACGATTTTTTAGTTTGTAGTTCCAGTTCAATATGTCCTATAACATTTAATCTCACGTTTTCTCCATAGATAATACCTTAGGTGCTGATAATCTTGTGACAAAATAATATCCATATCACTCCCCATAAAATGATCCGTAACTAGGATAAAAAGACAGCATTAATTGTAAAGCATATTTTATAGTTTACTAAAAAGTTATGAAATAATATATAATAATATAAAACATCTAAAATTTAAATTTCTATTTCAAAATTATAACGAATTTTTAATAAGTCATTAGTCTTCAATCGATTGTAAACAATTTCAACAACTTCTATAAGATCTAAAATTAAATATTATGTATTAATGTTGGAAATTAAAATAATTAAAATTACAATAATTACTATAGGAATAATCGCTAAAAATTAAATAATTGAATACAAATTGTATATGCTATTTCAGTGTTTTTTATAACAATGCAAACAAATTATATAAAAATCTAAAACCATTGAGTAAAACAATATTCAACTTATCCATTTTATATTCTGAGCGTAACGAGGGAGCTAGTGGTTTTATAATGATGTTTATTTTTTTTTCTCTGTTAACAAATTTACTACCAGAAGGAGTGCTCCGATCTTTACAAGCTTACATGGTTTTCTATAGAAAATTTCATCTAGTTGATTTTTTTTCATTTTTCGATTTTCTCAACAGTTTTTTAATGCATAAGGAAAAACTACAAAAAAATGAGGTAAAAACGGCAAATATACGATTTTGTCAAATTGAGATTTTTCATATCTTCGTAATTTCGAAAATAATGACTTGAAAATCTTGAAATTTACTTCGATTAATTTAGTAATATATTTACGTTGATCAAATTTTTTTTTAATTTTATGTAATTTTGGGATATTTATAGACATTTTAGATTTTGAAGTTTCTAAGTCCTAAAAAGGGTATTTTTTGTATTTTAAGGCCTAAAAATTTTGTACAGCGTTAAATATACATTACTCTAACTAAATTCAAAAAATCTCTAAAATCCGTAGTCACGGTCTTTTTTCATTGTCATATAAATCTTTCCTACAAAATTATAAATTTTGAGGTATTTAAGTCCAAATAGTTAGTAAAATAAGATTTTAAAACCTGGAAAAATTTAATATAACGTTAGTCATACATTAATTTAACTAAATTTTAAATTTCACATTCTGAACGTAGCGAGGAAGCTAGTGGTTTTACAATGATATTAATTTTTTTTTAAATCCACGCACATTTCGCGCATTTTTCATAGTAACTTTGCACCAATGAAATTGCCGCTTTTTTATATATATTTTTTTTAAAAAGGCGGGAACCAAATTTGTTTTCATAGTTTTATGCTATATGATATTATAATTATAGAATAATTATAAAAGAGTTATGTATACTACACCAAAGCCACGCTCAGAATCGTTTTATTGAATGCAATAATTTATCATTGCTTTCAAATGCAATAAATCCACCAAGAGTGTCCTGCCCAATAGCGAAGTGCATCCACCCCTACTGACACCCAACAAACGAAGTGTACCTTTTTACAAACCTACCTGCATAATAATGTACCAATTTTATAAATGTATATATATATATATATATATATATATATATTTATTTAAGTATGAATATTTTGAGAATTTTTTTTTCTTTTGTATGAAATCGTTTTAAATTTAAAGTTTTTAATTTTCAAATTTTAAATTAGTAATTATTGAAATCTTATACAGTTCATATTGTATTTTGTAAATTATAGTTAAACAATAAAGAGTAATATGCTGAAATACTAATAATATAATATTTTATTTTGAATTGTATAGTTTTAATAATCATATAATATATACAATGATGAATATAATATTTAAAACAATCATATAATAATATAATATAATATAATATAGGTACCTTATAAGTTATAAGCGAAGTTACATGTGGTTCAGAAATATTGTCATTCGTCTTTTTGTAAAAATATATTATAAATTATAAATATATATTTACTAGTACCTCGTATCTACTCGAAATAATATTAAAATGTATACTTATAATAAAAGCACAAATCACTAAATAGGGATATTTATATTAATTAATTATTATTACTATATATATTATTAAATTAATTCATAAAATGTATAGGTACTCTGAAGTCTGAATTTAATGAAATTAAAATATAATCAATACCGCGTTCAATAAAATATAAAGAGTAAAGACCCAAGACACTAAATCTCCCGGACCTTAGGGTCTTCATTCGACCGATTTATTGATAAAACATGTAAATTTTTCGACTAAAACCTCAATATACATAGGTAGATGCGCATAATCTACATAACGTGGAGAGGGCAGATATATCATCTACGCCATTCTTGCCAGTTGTGCTAATATAATATATAGTAATAAAAGTATATTATTATAGTAATACAAAACATAACAGAAGAAAACATCGTCGTATTGGTAGTCTAATATAATGACAATAAGATATTGTGTTCAATACAATTGGAAGTACACTATAATCTATAATATATTATTATATATTCGACACATTTATATATATATATATATATGTGACATGTGTGTAATATATTATATAGTATATAAATATAATGTATATGCATATGTATGCATATATGCGCAAATGTAGTTATGATATATGCCAACGCAGTAAAGTTTAAATCGGCATCGCGACTCGCGCCACATTCAAATTCAAAATTGTACATGTCTTACTTTTATAATTTAATCGTGTTATAAAATCTGAAATGTATATTTTAAACCCGATGAAGACCCGAACTATTCGATAATTCGAACTATTCGAATAATCCGAATTATTCGATAGTCCAAACTAGTCGGTTAGTTTGAAATATTCGATAGGTAGTCCGTGAATTACTCAATTATATAATATATTCGAAATGTATGATATATCAAATAGTTTATAACATTTAAGTATTATAGAATAATTATGTATAATATAAAATGGCTACATTTCTACATTACCGGGGGATTAGATTTTAAAAAAAAATAATCATTTTTGGAGCTTATGTAGTTTTCAACGATGAAACGATTAAAATTTTGTATTAGAACCAGTTTAAAAGTTATGGCGATTTAAAGTGAGATGATTTTTACTTATATACTCGTACATATTATATAGTATACAGTATACACCCTACGCCACATAGTCTAATGATAAAATACGACAATATAGATCGAGCGGATGTGAACTTTTTTTTGCATTTTTTTCACATTTTTAATAAATAAATAAATTTTTTTTTTTGATTCAAGGTTACCTATAATTATTTTTTTGTAGTTATTTAAGTCAAAACGACGACTTTTTTTATCTAGTTATTTGTGAATAACACAGCGAATCGGGGGATGTTTTCAATTTAAACTGTCCAAATGAGCAAAACGATATATTTTTCATTAAAATTAAAATTTCAAAAAAAATTTGGTAATAGGTCAATTTACTCAAATATTAAAAATTACACAGTTGTGATACAAATTCTGAACATAATTTTCGTATATAAAATTCGTATATTATTATACAATTGATTAGATGGAGACAACAAATACAGTTATCTCGTCCTCTTAAGCTAATACTTTATATCATAATTAAATTATCATTTACTTATAAATATATGATAGGTTACATGATAAGCTATAAAAAATTGTATAAAAAAGTGTAAAAAATTAATCTGAAAAAAGAGTTTCGAACCGCAAATCCCAAACTGCTGTAATGTGCCATTTAACTACAGTGCGTTTTTGGTAAACTGGAAAAAATAGAGCTATTAAAGAAACGTGGTAAAACCGCCTAATTTTAAATTGCTATAATTTAAAAATTAAGTCCGAAAACCAAATTCTGACTCCATGATTTTTTCATCGAAAAATAGTGTAACAATTGAAAATAATCTAATTATCCGGTAAAATATACAATTTCCACATTTTACTCTGTGTAATCAATATTATTAACGAATCATTAAATTATTATAATATAATAAATTTTCATATAGAACAGAGATATCTAATAATATAGTTATATCTATTATCTAATATGAAGTATTCCCAAGTTATTATAGCTTCGCACATTGCAGGTGATTTGTAATTATGAGGTTTCAGTTCTTATTGTATAAACATTTAATTATTGTATATACATTATATTACCTATTTGGACTATTCGGTTGGTCCGAACTATTCAATATACTGTTCAATAGTATATAAGCTATTCGATAGTGTCCATCACTAGTTTTTTTCTTATTTTGGTAGCATACGAATCTTTGGGAGTGTGTTCATTCATGATGCCTCTCAGTCATTTTTGACCTTAAGAGTGTTCTTGCTAAACTGACCTGAGCTAAGCGTAATAGTCTGCTCCTTAGGACTTGGTACTACATTGCAATAGTTGAAGGTTCTTCAAATATTATTTAGACATTTAAGAGACTGCTAAGATGCAGGTCCAGATCTAGGTTATATAAAAAGTACAACAGTCGTATGTTTTGAGGATAATAACGGCAAGAGTTATTATCCCGTGTTACTATGTATTTCAGACATTAGCGTGCGTTTTATTGTTTTGTATTTCCATACACATCAATCAGAGAAAATTTACGTACCTATACAACAATATGTTATAGTTTTTGACAAAAAAAATTTAACGGATTACAAATAATGTTTATACAAATACGTTTATAGTGGTATAAACAACTAAAAATGGCAAAGGTAATAAAAAAATAACAAAACAAATATGTGTATTAACTATATTAATATAGTATACTCATATATGTCATTTTATTTTAGTTTTTCATAAAACTTTTATAAAAATAAAGATTCTGGTTTTAAAACCAACACCTCTATACCACTCATTTAAATACAAGATAATCGATCTCCCTCTGATCCATATCGTGCGTAAGGTATATTACAAGTACTTTGCAATACATACTACATAATACTTGTGTATATATATAGAAAAAAGTTCATTAAAATCGTTTTGAAAATATTATTTTCAAAATAATAATGATTTCGATTAATACTGAAGTTTTCAGAGATAATTTTTTTTTTGCACTTTTATCTTATAAATCATATTTTTTGTAAGAAAAATGACCATGGTTGAACAAAGAAACTATATTAACTCACTACTCGTATTAAAAAGAACTCAAAAGATTATCTTTCATGATTTAAATTTAGATGTTATACCTACATTTTAATTTGTATATTAATTTATTTATCTATAAGTTTTTTTAACCAACTAATTGCTTCTATTGCACTACAATATAGATATCAACTTTTACTATTATTATTTACCAATATAATATAGATGCTGTTGAACAATTAGCTCTATTATATCGATCAGCTGGATGTAATGACCGGTATTGTATTATATATTTTTTTTAATTTTAACAAAACGGTAAATTGTACACATTTAGAAAATAATATATGAATATAATAGTATTATACATAAAATACAGTTTTAAATATAATAATAATACATTTGAATATTATTTTACAAACCGAAACCTTCTGTTAAAATGTCAAGTCATAATAACTAAAACTACAATTGAAATGTTTTTAAAGTTAATAATTATATATGAAGATATTATTAAATACTTGTATATTGTGTTACAAATTTTAATCTAAAAGTAATATTATTGTAAAAATAATAATTGTATATATTATTTGTCGTTAAAACAATAGATTAGAGCCATATTATTATAATTGTATTTTTAATATAAAATCATTAACATAAAAAATTATACAATATTATAATATACGCTTTACTCCTTCTTAATATTAGGTAAATATCTATAAGTAAATATTGTATATACTATATTATATAGGTACTTCCGTATATCAATAAGATACATGAAAAATAATTTTCTTAAATAAATCGATCGTAAAAACAACAGTGGTATGTTTTTAATTTATTGAATCGTTCAAAATCATCCTTTATGTGATTAATGGTACACTATAAGAAGTTTTATCGTGTGAAAAAAGTTGAAGTAATTAATAATAAATTAAAAGACAGTGTCCATATTGTGTTGACTATTTATATAAAACATAATAATACTTCACACTGAATATTTAAAACAGTAACAGACCAATTATAATTGTATACGATTGTATAATGCATACAGTCAATAATACCCATTTATTATACATTAAATAATCTACTACCTACATTATTATCCCATACTCATATATACGATACATATTCTAATATATTATAATTATTGCGTAATCAAATGTATTCAATAAAAAACAAATCTATAATTTCAATTTAACATATACTATACAAATTCTACTGCAGAAAACATGAGAGAAAATTTACGTTTTTTATAATTGATAAAATTTTATAATTTTTTAATAATAGTGTAAATTGACCTAAAGGTAATAGAAAATTTTTTATGTTCTCTACATCTCTCATCTTCTTTTTTAAAATTTTAATTTTAAAGAGAGATATACTTATATCTAAATATGTATTTATTTATTTATAATTTATGGGTTGATCCTTATAAATACAAAAAAAAGTATATACAAATTAGATTTAAATATTAAATAATAATATCCCTTTTTAAAATTTTATATTTTTCCCCCTCATACAGATAAATAGAGTCAGATATCCAATACGAATGTGGTGTATATAATATAATATGTATAAACCACAAGGCTTTGTACTATTAAAACCAATTTTTCGGGATGGGCTGCGAATTTTCAATATGCCCTATAAAATATTTTATTATTTTAAACAGTTTATATTTTTATATTAATGAAATTTATACAGAAAATATAATGTAAAGACATTTTGAGAGGGGATTTAACTTTCAACTCACAAATCCTCCCTCAAATGTGGCCTTATGCCCTCATACTTTTATACAAACTATAGACTACAGTTATGTTAGACAAACGAAGTTTTGCTACGATTTAAAAATCGTAAAAAAAAAATACTATATAAAAAACATTAATGGTGTCTCGATCCAATATCTATGTGATATTTGTATTCTCTCATAAAGCTTCTTTTTTATATAATATAAAATATAAATGAGTTGTATACTACCCTCTTATTGACAAAGGCAGTTACGGCCAAATTATTAAAAATAAATTATACCTAACCCCTTATTAACTTGAACATTCTGAGTCAATTTTTATGCGGTAAACCCGTGTTTAGAATCATAAAATATAATTTACTATATAATCAAATTAACCAAATAATATAAAATGTCATTTTCCCAACAATTGGCTTTTGTAGTTACTGCCACTTTTTCTTTTGTTTTACCACCAGGAAGATAGTGTAAAATAATGTTTTTATGTAAATTTTAAATAATTATAATAGATTTATCATTATCGGAATAAGATGTCGAAAATATGAAGATAAGAAAACAGTTAGGTACCTAATATTGATCTCTGTAGTCTACACTATAAGAAAATTTATTTTTTCTAATATTACTGTAGCCTTCGGAGTTTTCATTCAGAAAAAAAATAATTTAATGAATAAAAGTATAGGATTGCACAACAATTAATAAAGATGTTAACACAGGACTACTAGTAAACTACATTAAAAGCAGCCCCTAAAATTGTGTGTAGTACGACACACTTTATGTAGTACAGAAATTGAAGTGTGTAGTACGAAATAGAAAAGTGTGTTATTCAAATTCACATCAGTGGCGTACGCAGGATTTTTCAAGGGAAGGGGGGCTTGAAAATAAATAAGTAATCAGTAGACACAAAATTAGGCATGAAAGAATAAAAAAGGTGATTTTTCAGTGTTATATAGAATACTGTTAAAAATATATATTATAATGTAGGTATATATATTTATAGTGGCGTATTTACGGAGAGGGGGTCCAGTGGTACTGAAAAAGAACCAACAAATATTAATTTGGAAAATTTAAATACCAAAACTTCATTTTTGTAAATAGAACTTTTTTTTAAACAATAATAATTGGAAATAGAGTTTGATGACTTGAAAAACTAATAATAATGCCCTAAAATGAATATAATAACTATATACATTTTGGATTCTGAGCGGTGTAAAATATTTTCTCGTTTTATTATGATATTAATAATCCTATATTTTTCTTTGAGCAATTTATCTTATCGACCAGAATACTTGACGTCATGATCTAATTTTTTAATGTATACCCATTTTTTGGCATAAAATTTTATCAGCATGGTACTTTGAAGCGGTAATTTGTTGATTATTTTAAAAACGCATCAGAAAACCCATCCAAAAATAATGAAAAATATGGGTTAAAATAATGGTTATTTCTTCATAAATCCGATAATGTTGGTTTTAAACATTTTAAAATTATCACAGCGTATGTGTTTTTTTTTGTATTAGATTCTGAGCGTAGCGATGGAGCTAGTGGTTTTACAATGATGTTTATTTTTTATTTTTTTTTTTTTATTTTTTTTCTGTTAACAAATTTACTACCAGAAGGAGTGCTCCGATCTTTACACTCATACCCTG
>JAIPRL010008708.1:0-19599 GCA_025469235.1 Pemphigus obesinymphae | reverse complement strand
TTTTTCCAGGTCTTAAAATCTCATTTTACCAACTATTTGGACTTAAATACCTCAAAATTGATAATTTTGTCGAAAAAATTAAAATGACTATAAAAAAAAAATTGTGACTACGGATTTTCAAGATTTTTTGAATTTAGTTAGAGTAACGTATATTTAACGCTATATAAAATTTCAGAACTTAAAACCAAAAATTACTCTTTTTAGGACTTGGAAACCTCTAAAACTAAAATGTCTATAAATAGGCTAAAATTGCAAAAAAAATTTAAAAAAACTTAATAAACGTTAATATATTACTAAATTAAATATTCGATTTAAATTTCAATATTTTCAAGTGATTATTTTCGAAATTACGAAGAAATGAAAATTTCCGATTTGACAAAACCGTATATTTGTTGTTTTTGCCTCATTTTTTCGTAGTTTTTCCTGATGCATTAAAAAACTATTGAGAAAATTGAAAAATGATCTCTTTAAAGTACCAACTAGATGCAATTTTCTACCGAAAACCGGGTAGCTTGTAAAGATCGGAGCAATCCTTTTGGTAGAAAAAGTGTTTACAGAAAAAAAAATAATAATAAACATCATTGTAAAACCAATAGCTTCCTCGCTACGCTCAGAATCTAAAAAAAGAAAACAACAATTTTTTTTCTCTTTTATACGGTGGCTTCCTTGACCAATACTCGCGACGCCCATTACCTTGAGCCGCGACGCACAGTTTGAATACCTCTATTGCATAGAACAGTGAACGGCTTTTACCAGTTAATCCAGTGTGGCATGACACCGACCTTCTCCGTCACAGCAATTCGGCAAGCTATTCTTTCCGTGCAATTTTCCGTATCTAATATATTTCGATAGATAGCCAAAGTGGGATCAAATATCTTCGATTGATCATTCGGTTTTCCGCCAAGTAAATGTAATTCGTCTATTTTATAGAACAATAAGTCATTTGTGCTGAGATGATCTAAGCCAACTGTTGGATGTGTAACCTGGGTCATTCCATTTAGTAGATTTAGTAAACTCCCTTCGCCCTTCAATCCTCCTGTTTGACCCACAGTTCCGGTTATATCTATATTAGGACGTACAACAGGAGAAAGCTCCGAACCAGGACGACGATTTATAGTAGAAACTAAATCACCTGTGAAAACTGGCCGGAATGTAGTCGTTGTAATTTGACTAGTGGTTTCCGGGGCGATTGTTGTAGTAGATGGCGACATAATTGTACTCATCACACGTGTTTTTATATCTAGAAATTGGATGATTATTGGCAATAACGGTAAAAAGAAGACCGTCATTAGTTTTGTTATTGACAGGAATTTTAAGAACACTGCTGCCATGAATATTTTGAACATGATGAGCAGAAGGAATACTAATTTCAGGAAACCGATTGTCTGGAGTTTCATGAAGCCGAATTTCAATAGCACAAAGAGACCGATTCTTCGCCAATCGATTGGATTCTCTTTAGAATGTATAGGATAGTCGATATATTTCGGTGGGCTATTCGTTGGGTAAACGGTTGGCTCGTAGGAAGGCCATTTACCGCTTCCTGACCATATCGACCAGGGATGTGTGGCCGATCCATAAATGTTATTTTTACTTTCTTTGTATACGTTGTTTGTATTATCGGCGTTGTAAGTTAAATCGTACGAATTTTGATAACCAGTCGATGCGTCTCTTTCGGCGATAAAGTACTCCGTTTCTACGATCGATTGATCGTTATGATTTGTTTTCTTATGATTCGATTGCCTGTTTGATAATATTAAATAGTATATCTACTTGAATCATTATATTTTTCCAAATAATACATAACGTACATAGTTTATTAATGAAAAAGACGTCATACCTTTTTTGTAGTCCTGTGTCAGCAATTATCCCGATTCTATCATTACCATGTTTGTTTTTACCATCAACAATGAACGACATGGCTGTTCTACTAGAAATTGATGGTCTGACGACCAAATGATCATCTGGAAGGATGTCATGGTTCAATATCCGGTCGGTTGTTGTCAGGAATTCGATGTTCGAGTGATTTTTCAATTCTTGTTCTTCTTCTATCCCGTTATCCTTGTGATCCTTATGATCCTGTTTTGGATGCGGGAAAGCTGTAGACATGCTTGTTGGTTTTCTCTCAGTAAGGCCGTTTACCATAAAGTGTTCACGATCAAGATTTGTTGGTATGCTAGAAGTCAAAACAGGAGTCAGTGTTTTCGTCACAGCGAACCGAACATACAGGAACGTAATGACCATTATGGTTACCATTACTATGATTGATGATGTTAATACTAATTTCACAATACATTTATGTGGTCGTTGTCGATCGTTATTAGACCTGAAAACACACGAAAAAATATGAGATTAGATCGAGCGAACTAAATGAATAACTGATAACACCTGGGCGTAAAAAAAGGAGATATAAAAGGGCCTATAATTTAGTCCCACCAAGTAATTTACATTTGCCTTTTATTTTAAGAATTTTAAACCTTGAAATGTAATGTTATTTTCCACATGTTATAACTTTGATAAATTAGTAATTAGATACAGATAGTTAGAGACGGTATAGAGGTCATTTTACATAATTCCTATTGGTAGTATCTTCCTGAAAACACAATGATACAACTATCGAAAATTTGAGAAAAATGGCAAAATTATATTGTAATAATTTATAACTTTAGGAATTCCACATGTTTCTGAATATAAAATATAGAACTTCAGAAATACGTATCCAGAACTGGAACCGAACCCAAAAGAACTGATTCTGGAACCGGTTCTTAGAGGTATTTCAAGAACCGGGACCGATATTGGAACCTATATTTCATATTTAATTATATCTGAACCGGAACCAGAACCCTTTAAAATGTAAAATTAAACATTTTGGTTCTTTTGGATTTCTAACGGTTCTCTGAAAGTTTGAAATTACCTAGAACTCGTTTTTTATGTTATGAATTTATGATGATTAATTTCTATCTATACAATGGATATTTTTAAGCTGTTTTAAGATTCCTGAATTTCATTCCGCGATTGTTAGTTTCTTGCCTCAATGGTAGATTTTTCGCCGTCAGGTATGAACGGTTTACCGTTCGTATTATAATTGGAAATACGGAACACTGATTGTTACGTGTCTAGCTGTGATTTTTCAATAATGTTTGCCAAATATAGGAGCAGAAATGCTTAAAATAAATGTAGAAGCAATATATTCTAAACTTGATCATATTTTTCACGTGCAGTGACTTGGTTTATATTATTGTATCAGTATATTATTATAATATAATAGGTAAGTAATATTAATCATAAGTAAGATATTTTATACAGCATTCGTATTAAAAGAAATTTTAAAAGTCAATAATATGATGGTAATTTTTCGTTTATTATGTGAAAAAATGAAAAAATCAATTTTCTACGTCGTCCATATAAAAAAATGAATTATTATTATAAAATTATATACCTTTATGAACAATTTTATTAAGGTGAATTTTACATTGGAATGTAAATATAACATACATATTATACATACGATATACACACTTAGATAGTATAATTATTTATGTATGAAAGAACTATATACATATAATACATATGGTATACGGTATGATTTAGCAGCACATTTTAAAAATTCTAAAATTTGTTACAAAATTAATAACACAATATTCAACCAATTGCAATCTTATTTACAATAGCACAAAATAAAAATTAATATTTTGTTATAAAAATAGAACTTGCGAATAAACACATTTGTCTGTTTGAGCTGGTTAAACAAATTTTTAAATCCCTTATCACTCCACGGTATATAATTGATATATTTTAATCCGAATTTTGATAATTTGAAGAACCAGTTTGTACCGGTAATAACCGGAACCGGAACTAAAATTCACAATTTTCACAAATTGGAACCAAAACGAGAACTGAATTATGGGTTTTTTTAAAGAACCAAACTGGAACCAGAACCTATAAAATCCTAGAGGTTTGAGTCCCTGTAAGTACTAAATATATATTTTTAATTCATTTTTATTAGGTATTTCTGAAATACATTTCAAAGGTTCAAAAATGTAGTATATTTTTTTCTAATTTTTATTCCATACAATTTTAAATATTTATTTTTGTAGATCCTATATATACTGGATAAGTTTATACACGCTAATTTTTATGTGTTAAAACTTCAAAACTTCAAATATAGTGACATTTTACCCATTTTACATGATATTTTCCATTTAATCGAATTTTTAGATTTAGGGTACCTATCGGAAGTTAAAATATTAAATTATTAACTTGGAGGAGGAAGGCTGGCCTTCAATTTTAGAATATCCATAACTCGGAAACATTAAGAGAACTCTATAAATACGTTTTTTGTTTCTGTCTTACATATGCATAACTTAGTAAATCTGCATACCGCATTCTTACTACAGTTTATGTACTCGTATAATTATTATTAGAATAAATTTACCTATTATCAAATTTGTAGAAGAAAACATAAACTATGCTCTAGAATCTAGAGCATAGCAATTTGACCACTTTATTTTCTTTTCGGTAAAGTAAAAATCTATAGCACGAAAAATATCTGCACCTGTTGCTCGTTTAGTAAGAGGGTGGCAAAGCAATAGACCTTCTACGATTTCATTTTTTTTTAAATATCTTGCAATAACTATCAAAACAGCCAATTGTGATACATCAGTACTCTCGTCAACTTGAATGGAAAACAATTGACTGTCATTGATGTCTTTTAGTATTGTTTCCTCAATATCATTAGAAATGTCTTTGATTCTACGACAGACTGTGTCATTTGATAATGGGATAGCATTTATTTTATTGACGTGTTTTTCTCCAAACATACAATAAACTGCGTCTTTAATACTTGGCAAAATCAATTTTTCGCCGATGGTGTGATTTTTACCACTTCTGGCGATATGGTAACTTATTCTAAAAGATGCTTCAACAGCATCTACGTTAGTATTACCTGAAGAAAGATAGATATGCATATTACACTTATTTTTATATTCCAGCAAACGTTTGGAAAAAGTGAAATTTTTTTCCTTTAAATCTGAATGTTTAGTATTTAAATGACGAGTAAGTTGTGAAGGTTTCATACTGCTATTAGATAGTACTTCCTCACAAACAACACATTCAGGTCTAGCGACATTATCAATCGTAACTGATGAAAACCCGTGGCACGAATATTCCTCAGAATATTTCCTTATTTTTCCCGGAATTAAAAGTTTAGTATCACTAACTTGTGGTAACTTTTTAGAATTTTCTACGTCAAAATTACTATTCGATGATAACATATCTTGAGTACATTGAATAGGATCAGTTGATTCAGTCGTTTTTCGTTTATTAACTGTACCAGTTTTTAACCATTGATTCATGATAAAAATTGCGAAAATATTTATATAAGTAAAAAAAAAAAATAGTTTTATGAATATGAATATTTATGTACGATGTGTGTGACACACTGACACGTACACTTTGAAAGCAATCGACTGATTAGTTATTAGTTTCGATTTGAATATCATACAAACCGTTCACAGTGGTGGTTTTATGTGAATATAAGATATATAACATAATAAGATAAAAATTGTTAATGGATTTTTAATAGGCACATAAAGTTATATAAAATCCAGTGCACACGTGCCGCCGTTTATAATGATATATTTCATATTATACTCTTATTATACCTATACACACTTATAATCATATGTTATGAAAAACCGATTTACGATATTTCACAAATCACAATAACAAATATATCAAATATAAAAATTTTCACTTTTTCCGCCATTACGCCTTTTTTCCGCGAACCCCCTAACACCTTCTCGCGGACCCCAGGTTGAAAAACGCTGCTCTAGATAAGGTTTTTTTTTAAATTTTATTTTTAAACAAGTTACGAGTATAAATAGTTAAATAGCTAATTTTTTTGAATGTATATAACTAGTTATTACTATTACAAATGTGATAATAGTTAAATTATTATTTGGTATAGAAGGGGTTAGTCGGAAAACTTTATAAACTTTTTTTTCGGTTTATTAAGTCGGTAAAAAATAATTGGTTGGTAATTTTTTGCTTATTTAATAAATACCTATTCGATTTCCGTTATGTAGTCAGAAAATTACGATTACAATTTATTTAAAGATATTTTAAATTATAAATATATATTTAGTAGGCCGTGAAAAAATTTCAATATTATTTAATATAGGTATTATTTTAAAAAATAATTGTCAATCTCTACCCCGCAATCCATTGCGAATATTATATTAATATCGTATACCCGCACAATATTATGTTTCATATAAATAAACTTCGGTTGGTAACATAGATTAAATATACTTGTTAAAAGTAATGATTTAAAAATCGCATTAATTGTATTCATATCTACTACCTAGTAGTTAGAATTTGAAAACCTAATCATAACCGTCACCATCACGACTCATGAGTTGGACGATTTTATTATTATTATAATTTTTATAATATTTAAGGTGGAAATTCATAATTTGAAAAAACCTTGATTAAAATCTAGAAAATATGTCATAAATCTTAAGTTTTTATAAAATTAAAATCGGATCAGCCAAAGTTTCACAATTTTGTCACTACAAAATCATTTTGTTGTTTAAAAAGTAATTATATTTAGATACATATCACATAGATTTATGTAGATATTGCCTAGATTTAACTAATTAGAAACAGTCCGACTTGCAGTTAAATTTTTATAGAATGCTGATTTTATATAAAAATATAATATTTGAGTGTAAATTTTCGGGGGCCCTTTTGAAAAATAGTACCCTAGGTCTTTTATCTGCCAGGCCGACACTGGAACATAGGTTTATTGTGAGATATAGTATAAGAAAATCAATTGTGAATGCACCATTTTCTCAATAGTCATTGGTAATTAAGTTCAAATTTAAAAATGTAACTAAAAACATTTGGTGGGTATAAATTTCCCGCGATACCGGCATAGATTCTATTGGGTCAAACACAGGGCTCGAATCAAAAAAATTATTTTGTTTACGTTTATGACAATTTAAACGTTATAGATATTTTAGTGTTTTACGTTATATGAATTAAAACGTTTTAGATTTTTTAGTGTTTAAAGTTATTATAATTTAAACGTTAATGGATATTTGATGATTTACGTTTTGATAATTTAAATGTTATCAAAGTCTTTCCGTTTATCGTTATGTTTTGTTTTATGTTTTTAAACATTTTTCGTTTATCGTTTCTGTTACGTTTTTGCTATCAATTTCAATCGTATTTTGAATCGTTTAACTTTATACTTATAACGTTATTAAAACGCATCCGAGTCCTGGACTCAAATATAAACTATAATGTAACTATTTAAAAAATTAAATATAGAATATATGCATTAATAGATTAATGATAATAATAAATAGTTAGATATTAAAAAATTGAAGTAAAAATTAAACGTAAAATGGTACATTTAAAAGTTAAATCTAACTTAACTTAATTTTTCAATTCGTTATAGTAATTATCGATATAGCGCATGACTTTTGCAATGAAAATATTATCAAAATATTTGTTAAAACTTAAAATTTATATAAAAATATAAAATGAACATATTTAAAAATAATTTAAAAAATGTATAATTCCAACACTTACAAAAATATTAGTTGATGTATTTTAGGAAATAATTTTTTTAAATATCATAAAAATATATTTTTCTTATATGTATCTAGGACGAATCGTCAAAATAATTAAGTAAAATTTAAATTGATTAATTTAGTCTTGATTTAGGTGTTTTATCAATGATGTGTTGCTAATAGTGAAACTAAAATGTTCTAGAATAAACAGTATTTTAAAGAAAATAATAATATAAGTAAAATTATTATATTTGCATTCGCTACACTTTTATACACATTTTTATATAATTAGATATTTTTGGATCATTATTAATAACTGTGTGTGAATAAGTTTTCAGTCTTATTAATTAATGTAATAACCATAATAAACTTAAAACCATCTATGTTTTTTTAAATTTTCCTAGACATTTGCGTTTGACTTAACTTTTTTTTTCTATATCAATTTAATTTAATGAGTTAAAAAACTTAGTTAGCTTGTTCAGTTCCACATTAATAGATAGTTATCTAACAGCTATTGTTAAAGATCTATTTACTCACATGGTTATTGTGATAAATACAATATTAGTAGATATTTCATTCAAGATGTCACAGTTTTTGGCTGATCTCGAACGAGGTACTTTTTCCAAAATGAGAATAATATTATAGTATTATTATTATTATTATTATTATTTTGAAAAATAACTGAAAACCATTCTAAAACTATATGAATTATGTATATGGAACGTATGATGTTTAGTTTAACTCAAATATTATATTACTGCGGATTCATTACAATAATAAAAATCTATTTACCAACGTGTTTCGTACTTTAACCCCCCTCCGAAGGAATCAATGTAGCATTCATATTTTTTACCATAACCAAATGAATAATAATTTCACACCATGACAAATATGATAAGTGTAGAAAATACTATATATGATATAATATTTAATATTGTCGCTAAGATAATATTTTTAACCGTTTTGCGAATATATTATACTTACTCACGGAAATGGCCAAATGTTTCAACCATTGTTATATTTCGATCGTAATATTTATAAATGAGTTTCATAGTATGTTCCATGATCTACAATTATAATCAATTTCCGATTTCGAGATCGTGGATAGAATATACGGCTAAATTGCTACATTTTATTTTATTTAACACGCTATTATTATATATTTATAAACGTTCACTGTACTGTACGGAGTCCAGTTTCATCGAAAATAATAAACCAAAAAAAAAAAAACGTGGTATTTATGTATTATAATATACTGTTACTTGTGGATTAAAAATATTTTTTTTTTGTAAATTCCATATTGAACCTAGAAAATAATTATTTGAATTAAAAAATAATTTTATATGCTAAAAATATTTCAGTTTGTGATATTGGTGACATTATATAAACATCATAAATATTTTCATATATTATTGATACACAGAACTAACTTATTTTGTGTACAATACTAATATTCCTCTATGATAATACACATGATAAAATATAAAATGTACAGATAATGATTCAGATAAATATGATTAAAGAAAGTCATTAATTTTTATTGAGAACAATTTTAATTATAATTTGGAAAATAATGATTAAATAATATTATTACCTAAGGCCTTAAAGTAATTTTAAATTTAAAATAATAAACATACACATTCATAATTTACACATTTATATGTACGTATATGAATAAAATACACTGTATTAAATTTTAGGGCAATATAAAAGTTGTAAAAATCACTATTATATCAAATGAGTTCTAACTGATGTAGTATGGGTACATTATACAAACGAAATAATGTTTTAGCTGGTCAATGTTCAATTTCATACTGATACTATTCTATCAAGAATATGAGAAAAAAAAAATCAATTTTTATAATTATAGATAAATAAATGTACACGATTTATTTTTGTTCGTCACTTGTAAATATTTTAATTGTTTTATTTAAGGTCTTGGATTATTATCTATTTCATTTTTTAATTTTAAAACATTTTGTTATACGTATATATATATGGCTATATCAAAACCCATGTCCCATATAGTAAGAAAATAATTTTACATATTTAAGTTACTTAATAAGCAAAAAAAACCTGCCCAAATTTTCCCAAAAATCCCAAATCCAATTGGTAATTAATAATAATACGAATTCATAAGGGGTGCATACGATTATTAAGTTGCCCTCTAAAATCTGCACCTGTATGCATACCTATCACTGGAGTGCGTATGTATAGTAAGTGATAAGAGAGTAACCACCTATATTTGATCACAATCTAGACTGCAATTAGTGCATAAATATTGAGAAAATATGGTTTTAACCATATTTCCAAAAAAAAAAATTGTGGTATTGTATTGGATATATTTTATAAACGAATATTGTAAATTTAATATTTCAGACATATATTGTTAAAAAAAATTTTCAATACAATATTATATAAACATTTTATATATAAATAATATGTATAATAAATATGTTTTTACAATTTTGTTAAAAAAATAATGTTACACTTCAAATATATTCAAATCATGTTTTCTTAAATATTGTATTGAGCATATTTTTAACATTTATCTGAAATATATTTTTAATTATAATAAAAATATTATTATTATTATTATTATTATATTATAACATATTAGTATATTATTTAAGGGGTCTCTACACCACACGATTCTAAGGAATATTATATAGGCATCTACTTATGCTTAAAGAATAATTCCTGTATTTTCCATCCATATTCATCCATACTTCTTAATATCTAGTATTTTTGTTTATACTACTCAAACAATATTTAATCGTGACACATGAATCGTAAAGCTCGTCATTGGTCAAAAGGGTGGTACAATTAATTGGACGAACAGATCATATTGATCCGATTGAGTGACGAATATTTAAGATACAGATAAGTGTGCTAGATAGTGGCAATAACTGGATCCACATTAATAGAGTCTAATTTAAATTATTATATTGTGTATATTCATCAAACGACCTTTGGTTACACAAAGTTAGTACATTCACACTACTACTATAGGTGTTTAGGCCGAAAGAATAGGCAGGGATATAATATTTTATGAGGGTCGGAAACGCATTATAAATTTGACTGTCTTCTCCGCTACTGTTATATGGTTCATTGTCAAAATCGGGTATAAACACCGTTACAAAACATACATATTATTCACAAATTATATCTCAACATCGTTTTCTATTTTTAACAGGAATGCGTCCTATTTTATCTTACGTTAATTTATTCTTGTGTTATTTTACTCGATTATACGCGTAATTTCAATATCAATATACATAATAATATAATATAATACACATAATATTCAATATACACACAATCCCTATCGCAACTTTGTATATCCCAAGTCATGAACACCTTTCCCAAACCTACTCCTTTAAGAATACGAAATAAACTAACAAAGAAAGTATGATGTATTGAATGTATGTATATGAATAGATAATACCAAAAAATCCTTTAACTTTCTAATAATACAAGTTTAGATATAAAAGTATTTCGGACAGCGATAAGAAAGCCATCATTACCTGTGAGCCTGTGAAAATCCTGTGAGTTTCTGTCATATCTAGATACTTCATACCCGTAAATCCCAATTAGGACTTAACGATGTAAAATAAATAAATACGTCGTGTAGTGAATTGGGTATTTGGTATTCTAAATGAGAAATTCTATTGTTTAGACTTCAAACATTTTTATAATAGATTTTCAGATCTACATGATTCTTATTTCTTTGTAATATATTGAATGTAATATGGGGTACCTGCTTATTTCATATAAAATAAACAAGACAAAGGACTTGATTATGTACAATGCACAAACATGAGTATATCACATTAATGATCAAGCCAACGACCAACAGCTATTATATTGCTATAAAATAATTGCCACACCCGAAACAATTGCCAAGTTTATAGACATATGTTTAATCAAATTACCCTTTCCAGTACGTTTTCTTTACAACTAAGTGGAGCTCACAGATAAGGTTATAAAAGCCATCGCGACACCAGCTTGGGCGTCTTCTTTTTCCATCAGCTCTCGTGAGTACACTGCTCTGCTTTCTAGCACTCGAAATTGGTTATGGAGAGGACCAGTTTCTTCCTTTTTGGGTAAATTTCCCGTACGTTTCGATTTAGCCTTACAAGCTTTATTTGTTACGTACGTTAAGCCCTTCTATTCCATATTCATTCTACTCTTATTTGTGCATTTTAGATAATTATTTCATTTGTGTGTTAACATGATCAAATTTGTTTAATTTATTTCAACTACCTACTTCATTTACCTTAGTCACAACCATTCAATTTCATATTTTATTTAATCAATTGATTTCAGTGCTATTGTAATCTTGGTAAACCATAGTTCAGAGACCTGACTTGATTACGGGGACTTAACCGTTCGTCTGTATATTGATTCTATCTTTGGATTAGGGGAACCGAATTGCATACACCGCAATTCAGAGACTAGACTTGATTACGGGGACTTAACCGTTCGCCTGTACATTGATTCTATCTTTGAGTTAAGGGAACTTATTCAGGAACGTATGTTTCTGAAACTATATATCGTTAAGTGTATTTTGTATAGGTAGTAGCAATTTATTGTACCCACAACCTCCTTTTATACCTAAGATCCTTATTGTATTCCATTATAAGTGATTCTAGTGTTCAACGTGTTTTCTTCAATTCTACACCAAGGTAAGTGTGATTTGACATATAACCATTAGACACCCTTAGGTATCCACACATAATCTTTAAGTAATATAATAAAAGTAACGATTAGCCAGACCCAAAATTCATATTTTTTATTCACTCAATTATAATATCTATTGCATATTTTACTAATTATTTTCAACTTAATCTCTCACTCATTTTTATAATTTATAAGATAGGTATCCAATTTGGTACCTATTTTCGCTTTCATTTTATTCAATTACAAGATAGGTAATCAACTTGGTACCTATCTCCATTCTGATTTTGTTCCTTTACAGGATAGGTATCGGAACTTGAACTTTACCTTACCTATCTTATTACCTCCATTCTTTTATTTTTATTATACTATGCATTGACTATGTCCACTATTTCCTTTATTTTTATTATATTACATCTAATTAAAAAAAAAATTTTGATTCTTGTTAACAATATTAGGAATACCTTTGATGTACTTTATAAATACATTTGCTTTCACCGTCATCTCTTCGTTTTTCTAAGTTTGAAACTCTTGTCTTAGTTTATTCGTATGCTCTCGTTGCATTGATGTGCGAACAGTAGCTATACGAGTTTAGTCCACAATAGAAAAGTACGAAAAACGGTTTGTGAGCGAAATATTTTAAAAATCTCTGTTGTATTTAATAATACGTCATTTCAGGATGCGGTTTATCTGGAGTATTTAAATTCGGCTTACTGAGACGAAAACAAGAAAATTTGGTAATATTTATATTTTGTATCCATTGCACTAAACATACTTAAAAGCAGTGACGGATCCGCAGCTGGATTTTGGGGGGAGAGGACAAAAGCCTGAAATTGTATAACATGTTAAGATTATTCCATGTTATATTACATAATAAATCATAAAAAGTATATAAAATACAATATAAAAATGGGTTGGGGGGGGAAGTTTGAGAATTATTAATATAAAAGAATAAATTAAAAATAAATATATAAAGATAAAACTCCAAGAACATAATATTGCCTATCCATTAATTCAGAAATTAAGTCTTATTCAGTAAAAATTAGTTAAATAAAAGATTTTTTTCCAAAAAGTATCAATTTATTTTCAATAATATTCCTGCTATTCTAGAACCTACTTTTTTTCCTCGGATAAAATTGAAATAGTCTTTATCATATATTCTCCTCCTTCGCTTTCTCTCCCAACTATATTTAAGGTTAGCCACCCTAGTCCTACACTACCACTTGACTAACTTTCGCATTTCTTCACCTACCCCCACCTTCATCATTTCACTCGCTATCACATCCATCACTTATTTTTTGTCTTCCTCTCCACATCCAAATTCGGAAGGGCCTTGCCCCCCCCTTGATATTTTGGAAGTTAATTATTACATTTTTATTACTTTGTATAGATTTGTGATTTGTTGCCATTATGTGATGTTGAATTTATTAGTACTGTTATACGAAATACCTAGGTATTTAGTTCAAAAAATAATATTGAGCAAAGTTGGTAGTATTATAATGTTCTGATTTATATCTAAAAATTTTCAATTATTTTGGATAGTTTTCCCTTTTTTCCATTTTAGTGAATTAGGAATAAAAAAAAGTGAATTTTATCACATTAATATTATGTGACGGTAAATATTTGGTGCAAATTCCAAGTTTTTGGCATTACATTTTTCCTATTGTTAACAATAAATTTGGGTATGTATAGTTTTCATTTACATTTAGGTACATATCCATTAAATATCCACTACATATATGTGTCATACATTATTGTAAAACCAAAAGATTCGTTTCTCTTCTCAGATTCTATAGTTAACTAATATATTTTGTAATATTTTTATAAATTTAATTTTTTTTTTATTTGTATAAAATGTTTGCAATCTTTTAAATTGCTTATTTTTTATACCTACCTCCTAATTTAAAAGTTGTTTATTTATATATTTGCTATAACGTTTGTTTACACACATTTGATGTTTGTATACAATTTCTAGATATTATGTTATAGATTATATAACTTTATTATAATAAGAGAGCGGGTTTTTAGGTTAACTGACTGTATAAATTTCCACAAAGGTAAAAAATATGAACGATTTATCGATCTTTTTGCATATTCTAGCATATTTTAAAGGTTAGAGGGCGAAGTAAGGAATTATTTTTGATTTTATGATATATTTTTTTTAGGCCTGTAAACATTTTTTTGGGTTGAAGAAGTTGTGTTGAGGTGTTTTGGAATCAGTAAGTTTATGATAGAAAATTGATTCTAGTTGGTACATTGAAGAGATTATTTTTAGATTTTTCTAGTA
Organism: Pemphigus obesinymphae; assembly: GCA_025469235.1. Taxonomy (NCBI): domain Eukaryota; kingdom Metazoa; phylum Arthropoda; class Insecta; order Hemiptera; family Aphididae; genus Pemphigus; species Pemphigus obesinymphae. The sequence continues at coordinate 5,055 of JAIPRL010008708.1, read as the reverse complement.
ATAATTACTTAAGCTATATTTTTTTTAAAACTATTTTATGTAGTAGAAATAACAAAATAAAATTGTCATTTTTATTTATTTTTTATCATAGTAATATACTAAAATTCACTCAGATTCGTTTGTTAAATGTAATGATTTATCTTTGTTCACAAATTTAAAATAATAACAATACACTATAGATGAAGAGACTATCGCCCCAGAACTATAACGCTCATCATTTGTATCTTGACAACTTCTGTTTTTATGGCTTATTTTCCGTTTTTCAAAGTAATTTTTTGATTTGGGAAAAATTTTACTCAAATCCTGCAGATTTAGCTTCTTTTATACAGAATATTTTATTTTTAAAGAAATCTAAAGAGAATTTTCAAGTTTTTATTAGTGCATATTAGTACCATATTATATACATATAGCTTTCTAATTATAATTTTAGAGATAATACAAAACCAAGATACATTTTTACGTTAGTTATAGTTTTTTTAGTGGGAAATTAAGGAAAAAAATTGCTTTTTCACTCCTAAAAGAAGTTCCAAGTTACACTTATATATACATACATACATACATACATACATACATACATACATACATACATACATACATATATAAATACATACATACATTATATACATACTTACATATTTACATAATCTTGTAATCATTTTTATAAATTAGAAAATAATATTATACTAAACTTTGCTTAAAGTTATTTTTTGAATACAATGATTTATCTGTGTTTCAAATCTAAAATAATATTTATTCACTCACCTATATGAGAATGCAAGAGACGATAGACTAGTGTCCACTACCTGTATCTGGACAGCTTTATATTTATTCATATTAGAATTTTATATATATTAGATTTGCCAGTTTTAACTTTATCAGAAATAAAAATAAATCAACTGCAATTATAAATACTTATGTAGCTGGGTTTATGTATTCAGTACCCCATAAAATTTGGAATCCAATAATAATCATATTGGTCATAGAAAAATAAAGTGTTATATGTCAAATTTTTCTATTATTTTGCTATATCAATTTCTGATATCAAATTCATATGGAACAAATTTCTGAAGTAATTTTGTCTGTTTGTCACGTAAACTAAAGTCTTAAATACAAAATTGACATGGATTTTGTTATATGAATAAATTTTGTTAGGATAATGCCAGTTTATACATATATATTTACTTTAAAAATATTACATATCCGAATGTGGAGTAAAAAAATGGGGGATGTCATTTAATATTATATTGCACATGCACTCGCCAAATAATTAACAATATACATATTTTAAGATATTGCAAATATAATATTTATTAAAATAATTATTTCGTGCTACCTTCTCAATAGAATGCCCGGTTTAATGTTTATATTAAAATATAATCCCATTTAGAAAACCCCATTGATTAAATATAAGAAATTTTGAATGTCTCGAATACAAATTATATTTAATACAAAATAAATATATTTTTACCCAGTTTTCCTTAGTTTTATTTATTTGTTTTATGTCATGTTTTCATTAATCATTAAAAAAATAATTTACCATAAGCACAGTTTGGGGAAAAATAAATACTCACGTCGTAAATGTATGCTGTAAGTAGTGAAGAATTTATTAACGAATTTCTCAATTAAGCTGGGTTGAAGATAGATAATTTAAAATTGTTAAATAGTTAGTTTTAATAATAGTATAATACTTATATAATGAGTAAGAAGGTGCTTTATTTTTATTTTAGTATTTTATACTGTTTATAAATAATTTTAACCTAATTTTGCATTTATATTTTCATTTACAATAAGTATAAACACATGGGTGAAGTTGGCCTCGACATTGTATAATCGACTCCGGACTAGTGTCAATATTTTTCAACTTTTTTGCAACTAATTTCAACCCAGTTGAAAAAATTTGCAGCCGACGCCTTCATGTGAAAAATCCATTTTTATTCCGGATGCCTGTGTGAAGTTGTATCATGTTATCTTATCTGTTTACTTCTGAACAATTTTGAGTTGAAATCAAGTGCCTTTAAATGTATAGCCACAAATCTATCCGCTATCGTAGATTTTGGTTCAAATCGTAATATACTTTATTTTAAATCACCGAAATCATTTTTAGCTGATGCTGATGATGCGATAAGATTATGAGTTTTCGTATATTTATTTATATTGCCCCTCTAACCTCACTCTGTTGCTTAACTAGAAGTTCATCATAGCGAGTTAAAATATTCGATTAACTTGTCGAGATTTGTAGCTATTGAGAATATAAACAAATAGTATATTTGTAATAATAGTATAATTAATATGAACAATAAAAATACATTTAAATTCGTACAAAATACAACACCAACTAAAATTATAATAGGAGCGAATATATTTCACAAGTTAATTACTATTTTATATAAATATCAGTGTTTTACCATGGAAGGGATTTAAAAATTATTGAAAAAAACATTTAAAAATATTGACAGTTTTTAGAAGTATTTAATTTTCTGTATATTATTTATTTATTAACCAATAGGTTTCATTTTCATAATTTTCAATTATCTTATTTAGTACCCCCTTATTCTCAGTCAATCATATACAAAACTATATAAATTAAATTGTTAATTTCTATTATTTACATAACATTACAAACTATATCTGTATATTTTTAAGTAAAATAAGTATTTATTAAAACATATCTTGTTACTGTAATTGTTATTGTGATTAAGATTTACTGTAACGTTGGTATTATTGCAATAGTAACGTTCGATGCATTACGACGACTTACTATCAGGAATGGTAAGGACATAATTATTCACATCGTAATTTTGAAGTAAAGTTCGAGAATTTTGTTTGGGACGAATTTCGATAGTCGACATAGCACCCTGAAATCAAATAAACCAAATAAATACATTTTTAATAGTATTTATAGAAAACTATATATTTTATGTACGAATTTAGAACCTAAAAGTAAGCATTAATTTATTTTTAGTTTTTAATTTTATTATATAAATTAAATTTATATGAAGACCAATTCTACTTATTTAAATTTTAAAATAAGTACTTGAATGCACAAAATTTGCATTTAATTATTTTTAATTATTATCAAATAAATCCTATTTAATACATAGTTATTTAAACACCTCAGTTAACAATTAAATTTATATATAAGTAAAATATAGTATTAAAAGTTATGTCTTAAGAGAACGCCACACCGTCAATTTTTCAATGAAAAACTTGCATTCGAATTTTTCATTTCTATCAACTTACAAACATACTCGTATTAGAAATACGAAAAAAAAACCAATAAAATTTTATAACTAATAACAGTATCTAGCGACTGATAGAGCCAATTTTCAAGATATGCATTTTTATACATTTTATGAGCTGTCAAAATATCTAATTATATAATCACAGTAATTATTTTTTGATTTAACACCTTATAAAACGTGTAAAAATGCATATATCAAAAATCGACTCCATCAGTCGCTAGATAATGTCATGAGCTTTAATTTGTTTTTAGTTTTGTATTTCTAACATGTTTGTAAGTTGATAAAAATGGAAAATTGCAAAATGTCATAATTGAAAATTATTGTTTATATTTTATATTTTATTTTATCTTTCTACAATATTCTCAAGTCGATAACAATAAAAATTCTATAAACATGTTTTTTTCAACAAATATCGTGATTATATGACAATTAAAAATGGGGTAGTTACTGACACAGGTATATTCTTTAATTACTTTTAAAATATATTTAAATACTTTTAATTTTTTGATTTTATTTTTCTTAAAATTTAATACAATTTGCCTATTCAAAACCCCTTAAAATCGGGCGTGCTGTATCCTCTTAAATAAGTATTAAACATCAGCTAAATTAAAAAGTTGTAAATATTTTCAATTATCAGTTGTTATGTTATTAAGTATTAGTTATCACTTATCAGTATAATCTTAACAATACATATAAAAAGGTCAAAACTAGGAATCACACAACCTATATAAAGATAAATTTATGTTTAAAAAGATAAAACACAGTTGTTTTAACTTTGTAAAAAATGGAAATGGAAAGAACTAAAAATATTAAAACCAAATTTTATTTTCTAGTACAAGAGGCGAAAGGGGAGGTGGTCTAAATTGTAACCCATATGTGTATGTATGTCATATATAAATATAATAAACTAGATTGATAACTACTGTATATGCTTCTCGTGTAAATTATTTAAGTTACCATTTTCCGCCATCTTTGTGATATTTTGAATATTATCAGTTATCACAATTAAATATATATACTCTTCTCCACCAACCTACACTAGTATGAACGGGATTTTTACACCAATTGCGGATGCCACTGAAGTATGCTGTCTACATTAGTTGGACCCAATATTTACTAGTTATAATGTGATTTGACGTATAATAATTTAAAATATTTTACTTTTTACATGGATTAATTAATTTAATAATTATAATTGAAATTTAAACTTTAATGTAATAACAACTGTTAAATTATATTTCTAAAATTATACAATAATAGGTATGTCAAATGTCAATAAATACCAATAATTCTAAAATAATAAAATATACATCAATGCTTAACAATAATTTTTAATTAACACAATAAAATTCTACGTCAATTATATGTTTAATAATAAGTTTATAAAATGTTTGAATTTGATTTTAGTAGTTTTTTCTGTATATTTCATTCTATTAAATAGTACATTATGTATTCGTATTATGACATACACTTATTTTGTTGTTATTTATTGTAAGTATTTATTCAGTAAAATTTTTATAACATGATTATATTATTAGTACCTAATTAAGGTGTTCAACACCATATTTTAAGTTTTTATTGTAATTATTAAAATATTAATTATTGGGTAACAATCATAGATAATACACAATTGATAGGCTATGTGTATACAGTTTGTATAGCGGGCAGCGTTCCAGAATAGAGAAAAGAGATAGCAATATAAAATTGCCATCTTCCATCCTACTCAGCAAGAAATATATTTTTGTTCCATGAATTAATGATTGCCGCCTTGAAGAACATTTCACGAAATAAGAAAAACAAATGATTCGATAAA